>QFDD01115518.1:0-10886 GCA_006871305.1 Vachellia collinsii
TCTATTTCCTTGACCCTCAGTAGAGCAGACGCCCAAGCGCCATGGTTCGACTATGACTTGGCCCTCAACTGAGCCTCCGCCATGGGACAATTGCTGCCACACCTTGGCCAACAATCTCCCCCTCAGTAATTGTCCTGCTGGGAATCGAACCCATGACCTTAGCTCTGATACCAATTGTTAGGATCAAGCGCTTACCACTAGGCCAAAAGCTATAGCTGTTAGCCAGGGCGCAACTCTATTTCCTTGACCCTCAGTAGAGCAGACGCCCAAGCGCCATGGTTCGACTATGACTTGGCCCTCAACTAAGCCTCCGCCATGGGACAATTTCTGCCACACCTTGGCCTACAATGAAGATTGCTCTTATGCAATGATGCCTTAGTCTAAGTTATATGGTTTGACATATAATGTATATGCATAGTGATCCATTCTCAAGGTTAATGTTAATTAAGTATATACATGCATCATGTTTTTAATGCATGTTATGTGATTATATAATAGTTGCTTATGCTACTAAGATTCCTAAGAATCTTACCCAATAAATGTAACCAAATCCTATGGCTACCTTTATCCAAGAAGAGACGAAGAAAGAAGGAGAATGCTTAGAGGTTTGATAAGTGTTCGATGAGTATTTAAATATCATAAATACCTATAAGGGTTTATGTGTGGTTTATGATTATCGGCAAGTGTAGTGGTAGATTTATATTTAAGCATGCTAGAATACATCAAAATGCTTCAAAAGCATTAATATTGCAAGTTAAAGCAATCATACTTCAATTAGACCAAGTATGAACACAAGGGGCATAAAAGTCAACAAAATTGGACATAAAGTTAATTGATTTATTTTGAAGCAATCGAGTGACTTAGGACATTATATTTTACCATCAAATAGATCTTATTTTTCCCTTTAAAATGAGTGGTAATTAACCTAAATTTGATAACCGTGCTAAGAAATACGCCCTTTCAAATTTAGGCAAAAAGACTAAAAAAATAAAAAATTACCAAATGAACAGTAGCTTTTGAAATTAAAACTGGGTATGAATTTGAATTGAAACTGTCCATAACTTATTTTTCCTCTCAATTTTATCAAGTTATCTTCTCACAGAATTTGGAATCACTCAGTTTTGATTTTCCTACAATTAATTATGATTTTTTTTAGTTGGCAACAAAAAATTACAATTTTTCAAAGTTAATGCCATTTTTAGAGTGTTATGAATAGTAATTTGGAAACAAAAATTTTCAAACTTCATTTTTTACAAGTTATGGCTAAAAAAAGTGATTCCAAATGCTTCTATTGGGTATGTTAATGGGATAAAACAAAGGGTATTACAAATGATGCATTGGTCTATGTTGTATTGTGTGACACATAAGGTATACATAATATTTTATTCTCAAGTAAGTTATGAGCATGTATCATGTTTGTAAATGCATGTATGTGATTGGATAACAGTTGCTTATGCTACTAAAATTCTCAAGAATCTTACCCAATCAATGTAACCAAACCTTTGGCCTATCCTCATCCAATAAGAGAAGAAGGAAAGAAGGAGATCATTGCTTGAAGGGTGAGTAAGAGCCTTTGTTTCTTGATTAGCATTCGGAAGGTTGTAAATACCCATAAGAGTTTATGTATGGGTTATGATTATTAGCATGTGTAGTGGTAGATTTGTTCTCAATCATGTTAGAATAGGTCAAAATTCTCTGAAGGCATTGATATTTCAAGTTAAAGTAGCCAATTGACCAAGTATGAATAAAAAAGGGTATAAAGGTAAACAAAATTGGACCTAAAGTTGATCATCTCGTTTTGAAGCAATCGACTAAGTTAGGATATGATATTTTACCACCAAATAGAAATGATTTTCCTCTTTAAAATGAGTGGTATTTTGCCCAAATCTAATAACCACGCTAAAGATATGCCCTTTCAAATGGAAAAATAGAAAGTAACCAATAAATATTAACTTTTGAAATTAAAACTAGGCATGATTTTGAAATAAAACTGTATAGAAATTATTTTTCCTTTCAATATTATAGAGTTATCTTCCCATAGAACTTGCATTCACTCAATTCTGATTTTTTTACAATTAATTATAATTTTTCAAAGTTTAGACCATTTTTAAAGTGCTGTAGATAGTAATCCAAAAACAAGATTTTTCAAACTTTATTCTTCACAAGTTATGGCCAACTAAAGTGATTCCAAATCCTTCTACTACGTATGTTAATAGGTTAAAACTTAGGGTATTACAATTGACTCCAATAAAATGATACATTTGCTTAGAAAAATGCTAACTTATTGACAAAGTTCTTAATTAAATGTAGTTATGGTTTGACTTGATATGTACATGGTTTTGGTTGAATGTATGGATTGTTTCTATAATATGTAGATCTTAATTAGTAAATTTCACTACTATCCTGTGAAAAGCAACACAAGTGATTTATTACATTTACAAGTATCACAACGTTCTTCGTGAAAGCAACAAATTATAACTACTACACTTTGATAGGAATGGCTCTCAGAGGTTGAGCCTTATGCAATGTAATCCCATAGGTTTGACTCATATCCATGTCTTCTGGGTTTTTCCCATCTGGAACCTTCCAATCAAAGTGATATATAAGAGAGGCCAACATAAAGTCAAGTATCCTATAAGCTAAGGGCAAGCCAGGGCATATCCTTCTTCCAGCACCGAATGGAATAAACTCAAAATGACTACCCTTAAGATCAACCTCACTTTGCAAAAACCTCTCAGGCAGAAATAAATTAGGGTCATCCCATATGCTTGGGTCTCTTCCCATTGCCCACACATTTGCTAAAAGTTGTGTATTCTTGGGCACTAAGAAGCCGCATAACACAACATCACAATTTGCCTTGTGAGGTAGAAGTAACGGTGCTGGTGGGTGTAGTCGTAAGGTCTCTTTTATCACTGCTTGTATGAAAGGTAACTTTGAGATCACAGACTCTTCAAGTTTCACACTACTTTTACCGATCACTTGTTGGAGTTCTGCTTTAGCTTTTGCCATTTCTTTTGGGTTCCGTATCAGTTCTGCCATTGCCCATTCTAGTGTGCTCGATGTTGTGTCTGTCCCCGCCACAAATAAATCCTGAAATATCAAGCAATAATGATTAATTAACTATTAAACATTTGCACTTTAAATATGTGTGTGTGTGTGTGTAATATTACTGCTTTCAAAGTGAATTGTTTTTAGAGTGAGTTACAGAGGGAAAAACCAAGTTAATTTACTCACTAAGAATAAATGAAGAACATCACTACGGCTCAATTGTGAAGAATCGTCTTGGATGAGATTGAGAAATGAATCCAACACGTCATTGTAATTCTTGGACTCCATGTTCGAACCTTTCAAACCCAATCTTTCTTCCAAAATATCATCAAAAAGCTCATATAACTTTTTATAGTAACCTGTAAGCCTCTGACGAACACCTTGTAAATCCAGAAAACTCAAAACAGGAAAAAGATCAGAAACATTAGCCCTTCCAACTTCATCCACGACCCCAATGACCAACTTCTTATACTCGTGGGTCTTATCAGAGCCATAACAAGCAAAATCCTTAGAGAAAAGCATGTTGGATATTGAATTGACAACTGTGGTAAATGCAGCCTCAGCAAGATCTATAGCTTCACCTTTAATGGAATATTCATGGACGTGACTGATTAAGTCTCTAACCTTGCTTTGGCGTAGAAACTGGGTCAAGTCTAGCTTCGGAGTGGAAAACAGTTTTGTAACACATGCTCGTCTAAGGGCTCTCCACTGAGGCGAAATAGGAAGCCATGCTATGGAGAATTGGTGGTGGTCAAGAGCTCGAGAACTATCAGGGACGAGTCGACTGGACAAGTCTAGGTCGTGTTTGTGAAAAGCTTCTTTGGCTATTTCTGGAGAACAGATGACTATAATGGTTCTTATGCCTAACTTGAGTGACATAATGGGTCCATAATATTTAGAGAGTTTGGTGATAGACAAGAGAGGGTTGGAACCAACGTCTAAGATGTTTCCAATGATAGGGTAGGGACGAGGCCCTGGTGGGAACTTATGTGAAGATGATGAGATAGAAGAAGTTGAGCACTTCTGAATTGGGTTTGAGTTATCTTCTCTGAGTTTGAGAGATTTGTTAGACACTCGTTTTGTGAAGTAGATGAGAAAGGATGCAAAGAGAGCACAGGTTAGAATGAGGACTTGTGCTGGGTTGTCCATGATGGCTTTTTTTCTTTCTTTTCCTTTAGCTGGCTACTCTATTTAAAGAAGTGGTGAGATAATAAAATAATAATCTTTCTTCTTCGTAGCCTCGTAGGGTCGTCATCTCACTCGGAAATATCTTTTAGTTTTTTTTTTCTGAGGTAATAAATGCATGTCTTCCGTACCCGTAATCTAGTTCAACCAAGTTGGCCTCCGTCTGGAACATGCATAGATCTATCTGGAACGTCGCCGTCTGGATTATATGAATATGAATGGTTGAAATTTAATTTGATTTAACTTTTATATTTCATAAATAAGCATAATTCAATATTTTATCACAAAAAAATAAGATAAGTAAGTATTTGAATTATCTTATTTTAAGTAATTTACATAATCTGAGTAAATATATAAAAAAATTTTATTTTAAATAGCGTGACAGTGTTTTTTTTAATTATCACTTTTTTAAAAGAATATTTTTATAAAATTAATATGAATTAAAAAATTTAAATCTAAGCCATTATTCAAATCCACACCAACTTTAACTGACCGTAGTGATGTCATAACTGAGAAACCATGGAAGCATAATGATTTGTTTGAAGACTTCAACTTTACTGTTGGCGGGAAAAAACAAAACAGAGAAAGAAGAAGATTTCAACTTTGCTTCTGGAAGGCTTCAGTCCATAAGAATGTATTACTCTCTCTCTCTGGTTGATTTTTTTTTTTTCCAATTCTATCCCTTATTGATGAGGTTTTGGAAGCAACAAAAATTACATTTAAACATTAATTTCATAATGGTGAAAACTAATAGGTTGTTGGTTAAAATGGTAAACAGTTTTAAGTTTATGGAGGAAAACACAAACTTGAATGCCATTAAGCATACCTTAAGCCCTTCCTGATGAAAGAGATTTATCTTAAATTCAAAGTGATTTAGGTGCACTATAGTTATGCCCAAAAAAGTTACAAAGGAAAAGTTGATAAATAAATATTAATTATCCACTAAGTGACTTATGTTATGAGAAAAAAGTGACTTATATTTTGCAGTGAAAAGAGTGTGTGTGTGTGTGTTGCACACATCACTGTGAGTTTGACCGTCGTAGTAGAATAATCAACACACACACATATATGCATGTTCCACATTGAGTGTGATTGATTTCCATGCCGTAATAATTAGGAGTTTTAGCTTGAATTGTCATCTTAATTGGTACAAATAATATGTAATAATAGTTCACCAAAAAAAATATGTAATAATATGTTTAGAATTATTTAACTCAATATGCTATCTTTAATCAGTAATGTAATGTAAGAGACAATTTACTTTTTTTACCAAAAATTAAAGGAAGTTAAATGCATTCTTTAATATACCATTTCAAATTTATACTTTTAAAATGTAATATCCATATCAATTCTCAATACTACCCTTTAAACTTGTCTACTTAAAATCTGCAAGCAAATCAATCGGTCGGTACGTAGTTTAAAACGAAGGGCAAATCTGATGAATTGCCCGGAGAGAGAATATACTGGAGGGAGAGGAAGTACTGCTGAGTAAACTAGTATGAAAGAGAAGCTCTCAATTGACCCATTGGTTACCGATGGAACATACCTTCAAAAGTATTATATATTATTTTATGAGTAAAATAAATTAATTTAAAAAATAATAAATATAAATATTTAAAAGTCATGAATTTATTTAACTTTATTAATCTCTTAGAAAAAGTCGATTAACTCTTATATCAATGATTAGAAGTAATATACTACCTCCAGTCTTTAATATAAAAGCCAGTTAACATTTTGGTTGATAAAATAAAAATGTTGAATAAATCACTTAATTATAACGTACATTTTGAAATATTTATGCATATTGTTATATTATATATCAGTTTATAAATTAAGCAAATTAGTTTGGAGAAAAAGATGAATATATTAATTAATTTGCTTTCTTAATCTCTTCAAAAAAATCACTTAACTTTTATATTAAAGACCGGAGTTAGTATATATAAATATATCCAAATTAGATTTATTAAATATTTAGGTTCATGTTTAAAAATCAATATACTGTAAATCAAACAATCAATAATTATACAAGTAGGTAATATATACATGACTATGCGCTAGTGAAAAAAATAACATTCAAACCTAATAAAGGTAGGCGATGTTGAAACTCTAACACTCTCTGGTGGAATTTTAGAAACAGATTAGACGACGGAGACCGAGGAAATCAAGTAATGATAGGATGTAAGATAAAAAAGTTGGCCAACCCAATGATACAATGCATAATTTATTTTCTAAAATATCGGTGTTAAATTATGAAATGTTTAAAATTATAGGAATTGAATTGCAATGAATTAAAATTTAAGAATTGAATTATAATTAAGTTAAAATTATAAGGATTGAATCACATCAAACTAAATTTTAAGGATTGAATTACAATTGGATAAAAATTTTGATGATCAAAAGATTAAATTTCCTATTTTCTTTTCAACGCCTCTCATTTTCTCTCCCTCTGCTCATCATGGCAAACAGCCTTGAAAGACGCTACTCAAAATGAGCTGTAGGAAATGTGTAGAGGGATATGAAAGTAATTTGATTTAATTCATTTGTCTAAAATTAGCTATTCGCCTTTGTTTTTCACGTCCAGTTTAGAAATCCCATTACTCGAACATCTTATTTACAAAAGTAATTTTGCACTTGTGTTTGAAAACCCGTCCCTTAATAATCGGCTTTAAAGGTGGTTTAAATAACATTTAGTGGTTGAACTTCAACTTGTAATTAAGGATAAAACCTAATTTTTGTTTCTACAGTTTACCCTTATTTAAGTTTTGATCCCTAAAATTTAAAAATTGTAGTTTTAATCACTCAAATTCACTCTAAAACTGTCGGTCCATATAGTTTTAATAGGTTTTTATACTTTTAACCAATTTTTATTCTAATTCCTATAATTTGAACAAATTTTATTTTTTATTACTATATTTTGAACGAAGTTTTATTTTGGTCCATAAACTTTAATGGCATTAATTAACATGTGCACCATTAAACATTCAAGTCCATATGAAACTATAAAAAGCCAAAACATATATTTAAAACTTCAGGATAAAACCAAGAAAAACAAACAATACAAAATTTAAAAGTAAAAAAAGGCAGAAGCTTAAAACTATAGAGACAGATCATACAAGAATTTTTTCTATGTTATTTTATCTAGGTAGTAAGTTATTTCACCATAATTAACATAGTTAGTGACACAAGTAAAATTAATGGTTTTAACATCAAATTTAGGTTCTTTTAAAATTATAGGGATCAATAGTTTTAGATAAAGTGAAATTAAGGAATTAAAACCACCACTTCTGTTATACTACGACTTAAACTCAAATCATAATAAATTATATGGTCCAAAAATATGTTTAGCCCTCTATTTAAATTTGAATTCAGAGAACTCAATTGCAATCTTAACCATTCGGCGACACCGAAACATGCCACTCCCATGCCGCGGGTTGGGCGGAGCGAATTGAAAGAACCCGTCCCCTAACGGGCTATCATTTTGCAAGCCCGAGCCTGCCACGGCTAGCCCACCAACCTGCCAAAAAAATTAAAAATAAAAAATAAAATAAAATATAACTAAAACTGTTTTTACTATACAATATTATTTTATTTTGACCTAAAAAATAATATTACCTCACTACATCTTCTTATAATTTAAAAATATATAAGTATTAATGTTTTATTGTAATTTTAAATATAGTATTATAGATAGTTGACATAAAAAAAAATAAAATAGTTATACTACTTTTAAATGTATTATGTATTGTTTATCCTAAAAAATAGAATTTAGTGTTACTTTTTTCTTTCAAAAAAAATTTTGAGGTGAAAAAATGTAAAAAAAAAAAAGCATATATCATATTATTTTATTTTTTTTAAGCATATTATTATTTTTTTTAAAAAAAAGGTTATGGCAGTCTGGCCCGCCAACCCTCAGGCCAGCCTGCCATAACCCGCGGGTTGGGCCGGACAGGCTAAAAAAGCCCTCCAACGGATTGGCATTTTACCAACTCCGCGAGTCCAACCCATATTTCCATTACTACTTCTTTCGGTGGCTTCGTATTTGTTTAATTTATTTCCATATGTACGTACGTGTACATATACATTACATTTAAAGAATTATTAACGTACAAAAATACTCATAAATTTATACACAATATGTTAAAATACCCATAAACTTTTTTTTTCAAATGTAAAAGTACTCATGAGCTTTAAAATTGAATAAAAAAATTAGACAACCATTAAAATCAACTAATACATATTATTTTTTAAAAAAATATTATAAATGTTAAATATTAACTAACACCTTGAAATGTGCATATAGACAAACAGTGTGGGACTTACAAAAAGTAAAATTGTTAGGATATATCTAACTCTCATGACATTTTTACATCCATTTTAAATATTTTTTATTATTTTTGTATCTCTAAAAATTAAATGGCATTGTTCATAGTATAGGTAAAAAAATAATTTTACACCTTAACCTATCATTTTATTTTCTAAAAAGAATGTCATTTCTCCAATTAATTTTCCGGTCTAGTGTGTTGCAACTTAACCCATGATTTTATACTCCCTCTTTATTTCTCAATTTTTTTAAAAAAAATCATACATACTCACACGCTGATAAATAAAGCATACACACTCGAAATGGAAAAACTGAATAGCATATACAAAAATGTAGTGAAATTAAAAATAATAATTTTGCTGATAAAAAATGCGGGAGTTTGGTTCTGGATAAAAATTATAAAATTATTTGCACATATCACGTATTAGGTCACAAATTCAACCCATATATAGGCAGAAATTGTGGACTCATGCATAATATATTGCACAATAAGCAACGATGTTCATGGCATAAGGAATACATCTTTCAATAGATTGTATAAAGATATATGGATTTTTAGTCAATACATAAGGATAATATAATCTTTTAATTCCTTAAATTTACCTTAATTTTGATTTTAACCCTCAATTTTAAACAATAAATTTTGGTTTTTAAAGTTTTCATTCTGTTTAAAATATTGATCCATATAAATCCGATTTGTTTTACCCATGGAGCGATCAAATCCCATTATTTAAAATTTGATAAATCAAAACTAATATTAAAATAAACTTAAAAAATCAAAAGTTGTATTAACAACACAAATATAAATATAAATATATATATATATATATATTTTTGGTCAACCACGTGTATGTGGAAAAATATCGTGTTTGTCCTGACGTCGACTTTCTGTCCCATTTGGACTTACTATACAGTGCTTGGCTTTATCAAAAGGATAAGACAAACCTTGCCGTCATGGACTTTGTCAAACGCAAAGTCACAAACATAATCATAATAATTGACACTTTTATATACATCCGAGAAATGACATTATGAACTTACCTAAATATTTGAACTTAGGATAAAAGATAAATCTTTAGCGATGAAAAAGTTTAGTGAGAGCTACTTTGATGCCACTTGATAAGAAATTAAGGAGGGAAAAGAGGAAGGGAAAGAAAGAAAAAAAAGTGAGGAAGCCGAAAAATCTGAAGTACTTTACTTTCATGGATAGACTTTTAAACTTCTAAAGTGTATTTAAATTCTTTTAACCAAAATAGTTCCTTTTCAAAGTTTTTTTTTCCTTTTCAATCATAGTAAACCTATTTTATAACTTAAACCTTTTATAACCATGGTTGATGATGTTGAAATCAAGTAACCAATTAACCTTTACTTTATTGCATTTAGAGATTTCGGATTCATCAATGTATTAATAGCAAGTGCCTCCAATTCAAGCTTGAACTTCATTTAGAGAATAAACAAGTAACATAGCCAAAAAGAGTGGATATTCAAATTTGTTGTCAAACTTGTTTTCTATTGCAACAAGATTTACTGTATTCTCAATTTTGGCACCCAAATTGTTCATTAATTATTTATTTTTTTAAAATTTAATACCTTCAGTGTTGACATTTCCTGCCGCCGCTGAAGGTTATGATTTTTTTAATTTTAAATTATTTAAAAATTAATTAATTAAACTTTTAAAAAAATTTAATACCTTCAGCGGTGTCATTTTCTGTCACCGCTGAAGGTTAAGATATTTTTAATTTTAAATTATTTAATTTTTTTTTTAAAAATTTAATGTCTTCAGCAGTGACATTTTATGTCACCACTAGAGGTTATGATTTTTTTTAATTTTAAATTATTTAAATTTTTTAAAAATTTAATAGTTTCAGATTAGGATTTTTTTAAATTGTAAATTATTTTAAAAATATTTATTTAATTTTTTAAAAATTTAATACTTTCAGCGGCGATATTTTCTGTTACCACTAAAGGTAAGGATATTTGTTTTTAATTTTAAATTATTTAAAAAAAATTATTTAATTTTTTTTAAAATTTAATGCCTTCAACGGCAATATTTTCTGTCGCCGCTGAATGTATGATTTTTTTTTATTTTAAATTATTTAAAAATTATTTATTTTAAATTTTACTTGTAAAATTTTTTGTTAAAGATAATTTTTTATCTAAAAATAATATTTTTAAGAAATAAAAACTATTAAATTAATATTTCTATAATTTTATAAAAATACTAGTTTATTATAATAATATATTACTCAATCAATAATATTCTATATATAAAATTAAAAGTTATCATCCAATTTATTTTTAGTTTATAATAATATTATATATTGTATATATA
>QFDD01115537.1:0-11032 GCA_006871305.1 Vachellia collinsii
ATGGAAGTGGAAGTGGATTCCACAAAGATCATGCATGAATGCTTAATCAACACACTAACTGCAAATGCAACTTTCAAAAAACTAGAAGTCCGAACTAAGTAATACTCAACGCACAAAAGTCACACTCAAAGCGTACTAAGTTCAGAGATATGGAAGAAGATGCTAGCATATACTCTGGGCCATTGACTTGTAAGAACAACTATAAATATAATTCAGCAAAGTCGTAGCATAATTGGGATTTCCCCCTCTTCTTTAACATTTGAATCCCAGTCTGGGGGCTCTCTCCATCCCCACCTTTTTTCTAGAATAATTAGCTTTCTCCCTCCAATTTCCAGTTGCTCAATATATAAAAGCTTCAAAATTGGCAATGCCAAACTTTTTTAAAGGGGACAAAAAAGAATTCCAATATGACTGCCCCCGAAAGATCTCGACTACTTGCTTCCATAACTTTCTTTTATCTCATCTTCTACCATGAAGAAAATGTCACTAAATTGCTTCAATCAACGTGGCTTCCTGAAGAATGATCACTCACATGAAAAGAGTAAAATACATGGAGAAGAAAAGTAATAGAAATCCAGGAGAGAGTAGAAACCTGAAAGAATCTAAGGCTCATCGTGGTCGACCATGAAAACCTGGGGGTGGAAGAAGAAGATGATGCCGCGAGTGAATAGGAAGGAATTTTCTGGCGAGTCGAGATACCGATTCGGAGTGGTAGACCTGTAGCTAACCACAGAACCAAGAAACATTTCGGCTTTCAAAAAGGAAAAGAAAAAAAGAAGGTAAATTGCACAAACCATTCATAAACATTACAATCTACAAATAACACTGTTAACACTCAAAAAGTTAAAATTAATAATAAACTTCTATGGGCTTGTGCAGCTTTTAAATATGTAGTTTTGCAGGTAACCTCAATTATCAATTGGATATATTTGAACTTCTTCTTTTTCATATAACCCCTAAAAATTTTGATTAATATGTGAATAATCCTCTAAACATTAGACTGTGTATTGAAAAGTGATGTATAAAAGTTAATCGTATGAAAATTTTTTGTATAAATGTGAGAATTTAAGAAATTCATAACTAAGTTTTAAAAATTAATGATATTATTAATGTATCAACCAAAGTTCAAGAAGCTAGGTATCATTTAGCACGTAAAAGATATAAAATGCGGTTTCTGTTATATTCTTTTTGCTTTTATTTTCTCTTTGTTGGAAGTATGACACTATGTCCCAATAAATGATTTAATTTCAGCTTGTCCTCAGTGAACTTTTTTGAATCTTAAGAAGAGTTAATAAAATTTAAATTTAAAACGTATTCAAAATGTACATAATTTTACATTTTCAATAAAAAAATATTTTTGAAGGAATTACTATAATATATTGAGTAAGAGATTTAATTACTGAAAAATTCTAATAACAAGTGAGAAATATAGATACGTTATTATTTCTTATATTTGAGTTTATCATTAAATTATTTTCAATTATTATTAGAATTTCGGATAATTAATTCCTTTCTTTAGAACTTCATATTAATTTTCCGATATATTTTTTAAAAGTAGTTGTCACCAACTGAGTTATCACAGGCAACCACAAACAATCCATTGGTAAATCATTGAGGCCATCATTTGACAAATCTTTGGCACTAACTACCATCTCAGATGCACTATTCCCTATTCAAGACACAACACTCAAAAGAGAGTGAGAGAACTTGCACGGGAAAAGACCGCTAAGTCTAGTGGCACAACATATGTGGCACTAGGTTTAAGATTCGATCCCCACCTCAAACACTATGCATACCATCCAAATTTAAAAATATCTTGTTTTTAACATTGTCCACTTTGGGGCCTCATTACCTCTCACATTTTCAAAACCATCAAGAGTGAAGGCACATTTTCAAAACCATCAAGAGTGAAGGGTATCCAAAGTGTGTACAGGGCCGAGGTACATATTCATTGTAGTATGCTAATCCACGATTACTAGCGATTCCAACTTCATGTTCCCGAGTTAAAGAGAATAATCAGAACTCAGGCAATCTTTCCTTCAATCTGCCCCTTATAATGAGTCATTCGTTCTCAACCTCAACTAATGTGGGATTTCATTGTCCACCCTTGAGCCTAGTGTCCTCGCTCTCAAAATTCCGCTTTAGTGGCCCATTACCCCTTATGGTTTTGAAATGCCGTATGGTTTTAAAACATGTAAAGAAAGGTGTTCAAACCCTTACAAAGTGTCCTTTGTTCCCCTCTTCACTCAAAGTGGTATTAAAATTCAAAATTGTAAATTTTAACACCATAGTTATAAATGGAGATCCATTTATTAGAATTCACAACTTTATTTATAATTTTCTTATTAAAATGGACAACTTTATTATAATAAATTTACAATGAATTTTTTTAAAATTAGTCATTTGCTTAAAAATCATGGAAAATGACAAAAAATAATATATGAATTTCAAAATTTTTAAAAGTTTATGTGAATTTATAAAAGGACATGTAGGGGAAAGGTTATTAATTTGGAATTTTGAAATGTTGATGTTTTTACAAAATTGCTCCTCATTTAAAAACAAAAATAAATGCCACACTCGTCAGAACACCACAACACCACCACTGTGGTGCACTAGAGTTCCTGTGGCTTGCCTATAGTGGTGCTCCAGCAAGCGTACCTTTTCTTTTTGTTATTTAAATGAGGGCAATTTTGTGAGAATACTAACATTTCAAAATATCTAAAATACATAAAACCCTTTAAACTTTGAGTCAGTTGTACATTACCTCCTAAAACTTTAAAAATTTAATTTAAAGACCCTAATACTTCATGTTTTGTCTATCAAATTCCTACCATTAATATCCTTTAAAGTTAAGATTTTTTTTATATTCTGTTTTTTATAATTATTATTATAAACTGTATTATTTAGAAAATAACAACGGGCATTTTAACTATAAATTTAAGTGTATTATACTTTTTATTTAAAAATATATCCTCAAATAAATATTTTAAATACGTTTTTCAAATATTTTATATTTTTATGACTTTTTATTTAAAAAAGACAATTAAATAAACAATTTAAATACTTTTTAAGGATTTTGTATTATTTTTTAAATGCTTTGAGTACTTAAAAAATAATTAAAATTATTTTTGGAATGTCAAGTGTTATTTTTTAGATCACACAGTATAATAACAACAAAGCTTTACCCCATTAAGTAGGGTCAGCTACATGGATCAAACGCGGTCATTATACTCTATTGTAGACTATATGAATGGAAAGATTATTAACTAAAATATCTCTCTATAACTTCTTTGAGAGTGCATTTTCATATTTTTTTACCCATTTTCAAAGTATTCCACACTGTTTGATCCACTCTTCTTACTGATGCCTCCAATGGCTTTCTTTAAATATATCTTAAACGATTTTCCACCATTTTCTCCTCAATAGCTGATACTCTAACCTGTCTACGAATTTGATCATTACAAATCATATCCATTCTAATATGGTCATACATCTATCTCAATATTCTCATCTCAACCATCTCCATTTTATGTTTATATTGTCCCTTTAAAGCCCAATATTAACTACCATATAGCATTGCTGGCCTTATAGTTGTATAATAAAACTTCTTTTTTACTATATTAGATATTCGTCAATCACAAATAACTCATGTAACTTACCTCCATTTACACCATCGAGTTTGACTTCTATGATTGACTGGCTTGTTTGGTAATCACTTAAAAAGCACTTTTACGTAAGTCGAGATAAAACTTCTCTCACATACTTATCTCGGATTGCGTAAAATCACTTAAAAAAGCTATTCCCAAACATGTATTGTTGTATAATTGATCCCTTGTCTCTTGTTAAATTCGCAGTGTATATATTCTGTCTTACTCCTACTCAAATAAAAGCACTTTAACTCTAAAGCCCTTCTCCAAATATCAAGTTTAGAGTTAATCTCTTCTCTTAATTTGGCTGAAAGAATTATATCATCTACGAAAGGCATGCACGTAGGGATCTCTTATTTGATAAACTCAGTTAGATCATCTAGTATTAGGTTAAACAAATAAGGGTTAAATGATTCCTGATGTAAGCCAATCTTTATAGGAAAGTCTATTGTCTCACTTCAAGGCATTCTAACACTAGTTATTACCCCATCATACATGTCCTAAATGACTTTAATATAAGTCACATGAACCCTTTCTTTTCCAAAGCTTTCCAAAGAACGTCTCTAGGCATGTGGTCATAAACTTTTTCTATATTAATGAAAATTATATGCAAGTCTCTTCATTTGCTTCGATTCTTTTCCATTAACCCCCTTAGCAAATAAATTGTTTCTGTTGTGGACTTTCCTAACATGAACTCAAATTGATTGTTAGAAATACAAGTTTTCAATCTCATCCTGGGGTAAATCACTTTTTCCCATGGTTTTATTGTATGACTTATAAGTTTAATCCCCTGTAATTTGCACAGTTTTAAATATTTCCTTTATTATTATAAATCGAGACTACTTTACTTCTCCCTCAGTCATCAAGAATTTTCTTGGGCCATAGAATTTCATTGAATAAGGGTCACGTGAACTCGATTAGGGTGAGATTGTTACAAGAACCACCAGATAGATGTAGGAGGATAATTTTGGAAGACAAACTAGGTTTTACTAGTGTGTAGCATCGATATGATCCAAGTTTGAACCAGTTCCTTCAAGCTTATACTTGCCTTTGTATTTCAAAAAAAAAATTCATTAAATAACTACAAAATCATATCACACCCTTTTCACCGGCACATTTTCAAACCTCAATAAAAATACTATTAGGACCAACTTTACTATTTTCCATTTTTCTTAAGAGCTTCCTTAACCTCACCAATTTATATCCAGTGATAGAATGCCAAATTACGCACATCTTCTCTAGTTGTCAAATCTTTTAACCCACATGTCAAACCCCACCTCTGTCATTGAACAACTTGAAAAAGTAGACCTCTCCCCTATCTTTAATATCACCACTTTGAACTAAAACTTTACCTTATTCATCCTTTATACATCTTACTCTATCCAAGTCTCTTGATTTAAGATCACCATTTTAAAATCACATGGTATATAATAAAAATTATACAAATTGTAGATTTATGAATTTTAACAAGGATAAATGAAGTTAAAAATTCTGATATTTTAATAGGATAATTGTAAATGAAACTCCATTTATTAAAATTTGATCCTAGTAGATTTATGACTATCTCATGTATACTTTTTACAAGACTTCAGAAATATTAGCCACTTCAACAAAGTCACCATAATTTTATTCAAATTGAGACATAAAGAATATATTTAGAGATGTCTATATTTAATGTTCAACACTAACTCAGACATTATTACTTCATATTCGTAGGCAAAAGAACATAACAAACACCCCATTGCAAGGAATCGTGAATGAATGTGAGTGTTGGGGAACCCATCTGATGCTAAATAATGTTTCGCCTTCATTCATTTAGGCTTTTGACATGTAATGACAGCAAATTTAATTAGACCTTTCTTGTATCCTTCTATCATCAATGGCATAGCCAACGCTCCTTCTATGGTTTTCAATCCTGCCCCAAAAGAGAAACCACATTCAGGTATTAATCATTAACGAGGGCATGCTTACCATGCACAATCTAGTCCTCATTTGAATCACATACGTTCTGATGAGATATTTCCAGGTAACCATCATATATGCATCTTCCTGTTTTAAATATAAGACTTCATACAATCATTTGTAGTGCAAAATTACACTACAAACGGGGTTTTATAGATGCAGAAGGAGGAAGTCCAATGCTGCGTTTCAAATCTCATTTTATTAAAAAAAGAAGTGAAGATAAAGAAGGCAACAGAAATTCAAACTTCTGTAAACTATAATATATGAATGATAGATGTTGTAGCACAAAGTAGGTTTGACGTGTTGATAGACGAATTTAGCATAGATAACTCAAGGAAGTAATTTTTAACTACCCAGATTTAAGAGGCTACAAGACAAGGGAGTTCTTACCGCTGCGCAAGAGTGATGTAAGACCTTTCCATGTCAAAGCCGAGCGTATGACTGCTGGCCAAAATGGAGCCACAAAGGGAGACCAATCCGCTGATTTGATGTTCTGCAACAGCAAGCAACCATGTCAGATTCGCACAGTGCAAAAAGAACCTTATACCGTCCATTCTCTATACAGATAAAGTAAGCAGAAGATAGGACATGTGCAAGACTTCGGGAACACGGAAGACTAAGTAACCGCATGACTCTCCTCAATAACTGAGTTACGTCCATTTACCTACCTCAAGTGACAGAGACTCAAGTAATCTGACATAATCAGCGGCTGAGCACCAGGCTGGGAGATAATATGAATCACATATGTTCTTCAGAAGACTTTCCTCCCATGGCTTCAGAGATTCTTCAGAAGGGCCGAGATCCCTGTGGCACCATGTTACGATCATTATTGTGCCACCCGGTGCTGCTACGCGAGCTAACTCACCTACAAACTTCCAGTAGAGTGCGACATGAAGGAATTGAGATGAGATTACCACTTACTAGCACTTTGAACAAAAATGGATATTCAAGAACACTTGCCATGTTATTGTCAGATGGAACTAAAGAATTTCATAAAGATCAGTCCTTCGCAGATAATGCTTAATACTGAAAGAGAGAAAGAAACCTTTGCTTTGTCAGGCATATGTTCTCCACTCTCCATGGACCACACCAGATCAAACTGCCCATCGAGGAATGGTTGCTTTAAAGCATCTGCAACTTGAAAGGAAACCTGCTATGGCAGAAATAGGAAGCTAAAAAAAGGAGCTCCATTGAATATATCCTATTAAGAAATAAAAAACCTCTCTTTCATTTTTTTAATATTTATTTAAGGCAGCAAGCACGAAATGGTTAATGGGGCAAAAGAAAAGAAAAGGCCAAAAGATGTACCTGGCCAGCTAATCCTTGGGCGGAAGAAATAGCATTTGCTCTAGCAGCTTGAACAGGACTTAGAGTGATGCCTGTGCTCTTTGCCCCAAATTTCTTTGCCATGTATCTTGAGCTGCCACCTATGCCACATCCAACATCAACAATAGCCTTGGGCCATTTGGTTGGGTCCTCTAGCCGTTAAGAGATAAAATTTTAGTGCCTTTTCATCTCCAATGCAAAACATTGTATTCAGAGAAGTCAAGGCTCATCAAGCTTTTGCTTGGCCTTTTATTTCCAAAGATAAGTCAGGACTCAGGAGTAAAGACCCAGTTCCAATCCCTTTTAATTTATTGTGATATTTATGGCTATGGATCCATTTTTAAGGAAAAGAATAATAACATTCACACAATCATTCTCGAAAGGAGTGACAAAAAACGTCAAGTAGAAGAGTTTAGGAAACGGGTTAAACATCAAATAGAAAAATAGAAACACTAGTTGCTGAAAACAAGCCTCTTAACTTCACATGACCATTTCAATATTGCAAAAGTTGAGTCTTGCTATATAGTCCCAGTTTTTTTATAACCTGATATGTGAATAGCTTCTGCTCCATTTTGCCAGCAGGCTTTCACTGAATACAACTTCAGATTCAAACTAAAAAATTGCCTGTCAATCTTTTCCCTTCTAGACTTGCGGGTCCCACAGTATTGATGATATTACAAACTTGGAACGACGGTGTTTTCAAGGGAAAAAGGATAAGAGAGTACCAGAAACACCAGCGAAACGAAGGGCCTCCTCAATCATCCGGATCTGAGCAGCGCGGTGGTCGGAAACGGAAACGATGGAATCGGGGTCGTAAAAGCCGTGGTGCATGTGATCGCCCCAGATGTCTTCCCAAATGCCAGAAGACTCATCGTAGAACTCAGCGATGCCCTTCTGCAGGACCTCACGCTCCATGGGGCGGCTGCTTGCTCTTGCTGCAAAGCGGTTGGAGATCCAGGACCTGGATCTGAGGGGCCCCCTGACAGGCGTTATACTCGATGTCGCGACTGAGGGAAATGGTGAATAGGACAGAGAGCCGTAATATAAGAACAACGGGGTGGTGGCGCCCATGGCTCACGAAATGGCTTGAGTTTTTATGAGCGAACTGGGATACGAATTCCCTTCCCCGACTGCTTCGTCCTATAAAGATAAACTCTCGTATAACAGTATAACATTGCTACTACAAGAACTACCAAGACTACTGCTTATTCAAGAGAACTTCTAGAATAAAAATAACCTTAGCCGTTCATTTTATTCTACCCTGACATGAGGTCCTACCCTACGTATCTTCACACAGCGACGTGAGAATGAAGTAATATTCAACACCTCGCAAGACTTGTTTGGATAACTATTAAAAAAATATTTTTTAATAAAAAGGTATTTCATATAAAATAACTTTTATTGAAAATGTATTTTAAAAAATAAAAATTTACTTAGATAAATGTTGTAAAAATAATTTTTAGTAAAAAGTGATTAAAAAAAATGAATATCATTAAATAATAGGAAAAATAACTACAAAATGATAGTTTAATTAGTAAAACCCCAAATGCTACCCTAAATTTATTAAATGATAAATTGCTACCAGCAGTATTTAAGGTTTTTGATATTTATGTGAAATGATACAAATGCCCTTCATGTATTAAAAAACATAATGAGGCACCCTCACCGGAGCACCACTGCCGGCCACCGGAGCTCAGACGGCTTGCCAGTGCCGGGACGGTAGCCACTGGCCGGAGCTTCGATCATCGGCTACTAGAGCTTCGGCGGCTATTTTTTCGCACAGTGGACTTTTTCTTAAATTAAATGGGAGCAAGGTGGTGGAGGTGGGATTTGATCCCACCAGACCTTGGTTCCCCAAACGTTTGGTGACCATTAGGCCACCAAACCACTTTAATAATATATTGTATATAAATATAAAACAGATAAAAGCAAATAACGTTTTACATAGTGACAACTCTTGTAATGCGAATGACAAAATTTATAAAGGTATTGATAACTTTAATAGCAACATTTACTACACTCAACGGTGTTGTCATTACATTTGTCGGAGTTGTCAATATCATACGAAGAGCTGTCAATAGGGCAACAGAGGCAACACAGCGGAAAAGTTGTTAATAGCATAAGAACACTTGTCAATCCCTTTGCAAAAGTTGTCAATGGACTAAGAATTTTGCAAAAAAATATTTGTCATTTTGTTTGACAGAATTGACAAGTGTTCTGTCGATGAGTGACTAGCTTCCTTCAAATCTTTCATTAGATACTCATCGGCCGGCAAACGACTTCCCCCCACTGGTGAAACTATTCCTTCTTCTTTATTGTTTTTAGTTTCTTGCTTCTTCCTACAAATTCAAAGCCGAATGGATGCACTAAGATTGATGCTTCATTTCTGATCGACGTGGGATGTGAATTCCATATAAAACTCGAGCTTACCTCCTTGAACACAGCAGTACCACAGTTGGCCACTCACACAACCACAAGCATCCATATGTTGGGTCAATTAATCACAACCGTTGCAAGGCTTCAAAGATGCAATGTAAAGGCCCCGAGCAGAATACGACAAAATTTGATCGAATTCAAGATGGATCTCACCATAATTAGAGGATGGTTCTCTCTGCTTTCTTTCTTTGTCGATGGGTGTCAATGTGTGAGAAACTAGGGCCTTGTTTGGTTTAAAGCAGAGGAAAGGAGGTGAGGTTAATTAAAGGTAGGTGAGATTAGGTGAGGGGGGTTATGAGTTTTGTTTGGTTTAAAGGGAGGTGAGGGTAGGGAAGACATTTTAATAATTGTTATTTGGTTCAGGAGGGGAGGTGAGAAAGTAAATTTTAAATTGACAATTATACCCTTATAATTTTATTTATTTTTTTTCTTTTATTCATAATATTTATATTAAAATATGTTTTGGATTTAATAAGTTTTTAGTGTCAATAAACCTAACTGCCTAAGATCTTATCTATGCATAAGATCTCCTTCTGCTGATAAAATCATGGGTCCCATGCCCCTCTCCACCTCTACTCTCTTTTCTTAGTGGGCCACTGCCATACTCTCTGTATGTTCCCTGTACCTGCGTGCTTTCTCTTTCATTTGTTTATTCATCTAAACCATTTCTAGTTGGTTATACAAGCTTCGGATAAGTGTGTCTGGTTCAATGTATTTCTCGTTGAAGCTTAAGAATCAACCAAGAATTGAAACAAATAATCATCTTGTAATAATTTCGAGGGGACTAGTGAGGAAAAAAAAAACTAGCCATTGCAATCCTCTCTCCTGAATGAACGATGCTGCAATCCTCTCTTCTAAATGAATGACGTAGCGGTGACAGAAGAAGAGGAAAGGGAAGAAGAGGGAACGACTATGTGTACGAGCATGAGGACTATAGAAGGAGAAGGGAAAGGGTTTTTAATGGAAAGGGTAGGGTTGGAATATTGTAAAATTAGTATGGTATTTTAGTCAAATTTAAATCCAACTTCCTCACCCCCTCCAAAAAAACTCTAATTTTGGGGGTTTAGAGAGAGGAGGTGAGGGTAAGGAAAAAGACAAAATTTGACACTTCACCTCCCCTTATTTTTCTCAACCAACATACACTTAGGCTATGTTTGGTTTGATGGGGAGGGATGGAAGGGGATGGATAGGAGGGGAGGGCAAGGGATGGAAAGGTTTAGTGTTACCTTGTTTGGTTATATTGAAGGGGAGGGGAAGGATAGTGTTTAATGTTTGGTTCAAAGAGGGAAGGGAGGGGAGATAATGATTAATTCACCATTATGCCCTTATATATTAGTTCATTTTTTTTTACTTCTATGCTAAACAAATTAATTTACATCTTATTTTAAATTACATAATTCATCAAAACCCACTCTCATCTCATTGATAACTCTCCAATTTTCAATATGAAGATAATATACAAGAGTCAATGATATTGAAAGCCATATTTTTATGACAAAGTAAAAATAATATTGTGCATATGAAGAGAAGTGTTAATACCAACAGAAATCCATTCATGCTTAAATACCATGTGACAACATATTGTGCCAAAACAAACAAAAAATTACCAATTTTGCTCACAAGCCATGTTTTTGAGCATGTACTAAAATATTTAAAAGTAT
>QFDD01115545.1:0-14477 GCA_006871305.1 Vachellia collinsii
ATAAGGTTCAATACTCGAGTTACATTGTATAAAAATGCTTTCAAAACTCAACACTTTCAAGAGAACTCAAGTTTTGGTGGAAGTGATGTCAAAACTCAAGTATCGGGTTTTGAAACAAGTTTCAGAAATCCAAAACTCTTAGTAGAACTCAAGTTTTAACAAAAGTGTTGACACAACACGAGTTATGTGTGACAGAACTCGAGTTTCAAGTGCTAAAACTGATATTATAAAACCAAAACTTTCTAGAGAACTCAATTTTAAATGGAAGTGTTGATGAAACTCGAGTTATGCTTAGCAGAACTCAAGTATCAGGCTTTGAAAATTCTTTGAACCATGAAACTTCTTTTCAAAACTTGAAGTTTTAACAAAATTTTTGATGGAACTCGAGTTATAGGAAACATAACTCAAGTTTCAAAGAGTGAGACTCAAAACTTCTTTCACAACTTGAAGTTTCAAACAAAAGTTTTGAGACAACTCGAGTTTTAAAAGACAGAACTCGAGTTTCAAAGGCTGAAATTTTTTTTAACAACAAACCTTCTTTCAAAACTTGAGGTTTCAATAAAAGTTTTAGATACAACTCAAGTTTTAAGAGATAGAACTCGAGTTTCAAGGTGCTAACTTGTTTTAAACTCAAAACATCCAATGAAACTCGAGTTACAATGAAAGTTATGATTTGAAATACTTAGAACTTGAAGTTTTAGAGTATGAAACTTGAGTATCGAAGATCTTACAAAGTTATAACTTTCTGTAACCTCAGTAAACCTGAGTTTTAAGTTCTATAACACAAGTTTTGTCAAAACTCTTATTAGAACTCGATGAACATTGAAAGTACTGTGTCAAATAAACTTCAAATCAATCGAGTTTCTTCATAATGACTCGAGTTATGAGAAAACTTTCAAGCATTATTTACAGAACTCGAGTCTCAACAAGAGTGTTCTGATTTCTTCTTTGTTATTTCTTCAAACACTCAAGTTTTGTTGTCTACAACTCGAGTTTGCTTTTACTAACAGTGATTCAGCGTGTTAGAAGCTTTTCTTATTCTCAAATATTTTCTTCTTCATGCTACATTTATTTGAATCTCATCTGCCCTCATAAATGCTCATTTATTTTAATGTTTAACAGAGTATGGAACATCTGATTGCCTCACCGGAAAAGCATTCAACAGACAAAATCACAGGGACAACCATACCTTGTGTCAGAAGCATTTATTGCGGGAAGGTGAAAGACGAGGATGAGAGTAACGGAAACATTAATGTCTCTAACGGATAATTAATGCTTTCCAACTATAAAAGAAGAAGCATTCAAGTTTTAGAATACAGAGAACGCAGCTACTGAAAATCAAATTTATTGTTCTTCATCTACCTCCTCTGTTTTCATTCTCTCAGTCATAAGTGCTTCAATGTTCATCATTTAATTCTCAGAAAGGAGAATAAACTTATATATTTATTGATTCTGTGAGAGTAACTCAAGATTAGAGAATCTTGAGTGGGAAAAGACACGAGCAAAAGTGTCAGTCGGTTGAATTGAGTTAGGAAGGAAGAGAGTCTTCCTTCTGTGCTGTTGTAATATTTTGTGATTAGTGGATTTGAAAAGCTCAGAGGATTCTGAGGACTGGACGTAGGTCAAGTGGACTGAACCATGATAAATCTCTTTGTCTACTTCTTTTCATACTCTGTTTTAGTTTCAAAGGATTGCTAAAATTTTTATTAGACCAATTCACCCCCCCCCTCTTGATCAAATCCTATCCTAAAATTTAGTATCAGAGCAGGTCTCTTGTATAAATGACTTAACAGTCTCAAGAGCTATCAATGGTAGGATTTGGCGAGCATGTTATCAGTGATGGGGCATCTATCACTAGATCTCCCGAATTTAACAACCAACACTTTTCTTTTTGGAAAATCAAGTTTCAAAACTTTATTTTGGCTGTTGATTTAGATTTATGGGATGTTTTTGAACTTGGGAACTTTGTTCCCCAAAAGAAAGTCGATGATGTGCTTGTTCCTAAAACTCGTAGTGAGTTTGATGAACAAGACTCAAAGAAAGTTTTACTTAATAGGAAAGCTATTTTAATGTTGCAGGCTGTCTTAAATGAAGATGACTTCTTCAGGATATGCACACTTCCTTCAGCCAAACACATGTTGGAAGCATTGGAGATAGCCTCTGAAGGAACTGAAGTATGAAGGAGGGTAGAGTAA
Source organism: Vachellia collinsii (assembly GCA_006871305.1). Taxonomy (NCBI): domain Eukaryota; kingdom Viridiplantae; phylum Streptophyta; class Magnoliopsida; order Fabales; family Fabaceae; genus Vachellia; species Vachellia collinsii. The sequence continues at coordinate 2,196 of QFDD01115545.1, forward strand.
ACACTCTAACAACTGAGTATGATTTTCTTAGAATAAAAGAGGGAGAAACTATCACAGAATTTGAAATGAGACACACTCATCTCATTAACAAATTGGCTACCCTTGAAAAGACCTACGACCAACGTACTCAAGTGAGAAAGATTTTGAACATTCTCACTGACAAGTGGGAAGTTAAAGTCACGGCCATTGAAGAATCAAGAGGAGAATCAATGATGTCCGTGGCTCCTCTCTTTGGAAGTCTTGCAGAATATGAGAGCAAACAAAAGTTTAAAAAGGAGCTATCTGGCAAAGAGGACAGAAAGAAGAAAGGTCTGGCTTTCAAGTCAATAAAATAAAAGGAACCTGAAACAGTGCTTGAGGAAGAAGATGAAGTGGAAGATGGAGAGCTGGCCATGGTTGTTTGGAGATTCAAGAAACTTTATAGAAAACATCACCCTCTGAGAAAATTTCAAAAAGGTGCATCCAGCAAAGAAATTATTTGCTTCAAATGCAACAAACCGGGCCACATGAAAGCAGACCGTCCTCAACTATCCCAACGAAACAAAGAGAAGAAAAAGTTCATGTCATTCAAAAAGAAGAAGGCACATGTATCTGGGATATGGGGAGACAGCTCATCAGAAGAAGAAATTGAACCTGAGGAAGAAGCCAACATTTGTCTCGTGGCTGAAGAAGAAGAAAATTTAGAGACAAGGTAATCATTGCTGAACCAACTTATAATGAGTTACGTTTAGAATATGATGAAATGCATATTGAATTACTTAAATTTGCCATAGAATTAGCTAGTTTAAGAAAGTAGGTTAAAGAACTTGAAAAACCCATAACAAAGGTAGTCACAGGCAATTGTCTAGAGTGTCCAGTTTTGAAAAAGGAGAATGAACGTTTAAATAAGGCCCTAGAAAAGTTTACTCAAGGTAGTGAAATGTTGCAAGTTATTTTAAAGAGTCAGAAAGTGGTAAATGATCAAACTAGAATAGGATATAACCCAATTAGTGATAACAAAAAGGGAAAGAAAAGTAACGGAGGTAAAAGTTATCTCAGACATTTCCAAAAATCTATACATATTTTTGAACCTTTTGGATCATGTAATTATTGCAACATAAAAGGGCACAGAACTTCCTCTTGCTACTTTAAGAAAGAAAAGACTTTAGGAACATACAAATGGATACCCAAGGGAACACATGAGTTTAAAACATGTCAAACTAACCCCAAAGGACCCAACACGCTTTGGGTACCTAAAACTATAACCAGAATTTTTGCAGGTATGTCTTAGAGTATCCAAGTCAAACAAATGGTACATCGATAGTGGATGCTTAAGACACATGACAAGGGACAAGAGTAAATTCATCAACTTACGATTAAAGGATGGAGGAAAAGTAAGCTTCGGAGGAAATCAATCTGGAAAAATCACTGGGATTGGTGAAATAGGCTATACAAATGGAATACCAGTGAAGGATGTGTATCACGTTGATGGACTCTGTCATAACTTGCTGAGTGTGAGCCAAAGCACTGACAGAGACAACTAGGTCATATTTGATTCACAAGAATATTTCATCGTCAACAAAAAGGATTTGTCCATTGATAAAAGAAGATAAACATTGAGCTACGTGCAGCCATGGACAGTAACTGTTACACTCTTGACTTAGAAAACTCTTTTGCTTATTCTTGTTTCATTAGTCAAGCAGATGAAAGTTACCTGTGGTATAAACATTTAGCTCATGTGAATATGACTCAACTTGACAAGCTAATCAAACATTATTTAATTCAAGGTATTCCAAAACTCAAAGTTAAAAGTGATTTGATATGTGATGCTTGTTAGATGGGAAAATAAAACAAATCATCTTTCAAATCCAAAAATGAGATTTCGACCAAAAGACCCCTTGAACTTCTTCATATGGATTTGATGGGTCCAGCAAGAGTAAAAAGTCTTGATGGAAATCTTTATACACTTGTCATAGTTGATGATTATTCTAGATTCATATGGACCATGTTTCTATCATCTAAAAATGAAACTTTTGAATCATTCGTTATATTTTCCAAAAAGGTCCAAAATGAGAAAGGTATGTCTATTGTGTCAATCAGGACAGATCATGGAGGAGAATTTGAAAATGGAGACTTTGCAACTATTATGAAGGCAAAGGAATCAACCACAACTTCTCAGCTCCCAAGACTCCACAACAGAATGGAGTCGTTGAAAGGAAGAACAGAGTCTTGACAAACATGGCACGAGCAATGATGATTGATAAATAGATGTCACAAGTTTTATGGGCTGATGCAATCAACACAGCTTGCTACATCTCCAATGAGGCCTACATCAGATCATCACTCGAGAAGACACCATATGAGTTGTACAAAGAAAGAAAGCCAAACCTTTCTCATCTTCACATCTTTGGGAGCAAATGCTTCATTCACAACAACGGGAAAGAAAATATTGGTAAATTCGATCCTAGAGCTGATGAAGGTTTATTTCATGGTTACTCAAATAGAAGTAAAGCATACAGAGTATTTAACAAATTTACTTGTGTAGTTGAGGAATCAATACATGTCAAGTTTGTTGAAACTGAACCTTAAACAAAACCTTTGGTAGATGATGAAATTGTTATTTCAAAGGATTTTCAAACTGACTTCATCAGAGAATGATCTTGAGGAGGATCCATCAGATGAACATTTTCAAACTTCTCAACCAAAGTCGTGGAAATACATCAGAAATCACCCTCTCAATCAAGTGATTGGAGAAGTGAATGAAGGTGTACAGACATGAAGAAAATTTCTAAATGAAGCTCAATTTTCAGGTTTTATTTCTGAGATAGAACCCAAAAATGTTGAAGACTCTTTGTCTAACAATGACTAGATTATTGCTATGGAAGAAGAATTAAAACAATTTGAAAGAAATCAAGTATGGGAGTTGGTACCCCGTCCTAATGACCATCCAGTCATTGGAACAAAATGGGTATTCAAGAACAAACTTGATGAATCTGTAGTAATTGTCAAAAACAAAGCTAGACTGGTGGCTAAAGGTTATAATCAAGAAGAAGGAATTGATTATGAGGAAACCTATGCACCAGTAGCTAGATTGGAGGCAATACGGGTACTTCTTGCCTTTGCTTGCCTAAAAGATTTTAAACCTTTTCAAATGGACGTTAAGAGTGCTTTTCAAAATGGTTTTATTATGGAAGAGGTGTATGTTGAACAACCTCCTGGCTTTGAAGACATTTCAAAACCAGATGACATTTACAAATTGAAGAAAGCACTCTATGGTTTGAAACAAGCTCCGAGAGCTTGGTATGAAAGGTTGAGCAAATTTTTAATTAACAAAGGTTTTGTTAGAGGGAAAGTGGATAGAACCTTGTTTATTAAACACATTAACCCTGATGTGCTCATTATCCAAATATACGTTGATGATACTATATTTGGTGCTACTAACAATGATCTTTGTCAAGAGTTTGCTAAGACAATGCAGGGAGAGTTTGAGATGTCCATGATGGGAGAATTAAATTTCTTTCTTGGACTTCAGATCAAACAAAGGAAGAATGGGATTTTCATAAGCCAAACTAAATACTTAAAGGAACTATTGAAGAAGTTTGGAATGGAGCAATGCAGGAGTACTGACACCCCCATGAGTTCCACTGCCTTACTTGATGCAGACATGAGCCGAAAGGACTTTGACATCAAGAGATATAGAGGAATGACAGGATCATTACTGTATCTCACTGCTAGTAGACCCAACATTCAATTTAGCATTGGAATGTGTGCTAGATATCAAGCTTTACCCAAAGAATCACATGCAGAAAATGTCAAAAGAATCTTCAGATATCAAGCTGGAACCATTGACCTTGGAATGTGGTATCCAAAAGGTAACAATGAATACTTGTTATCATATTCAGATTCTTACCATGCAGGCTACAAAACAGATAGAAAAGGCATGAGTGGTCATTGTCAATTCCTTGGAGGGGTCACTCGTGTCGTGGTTCAGCAAAAAGCAATCAACGGTATCACTATCTTCAACAGAAGCTGAATACATTGCTGCAGCTAGTTGCTGTGCACAAGTTCTTTGGATGAAGTAGCAACTTCAGGATTTGGGAATGGATTTCACAGAAATTCCCATCCTATGTGATAGCACCAGTACCATAAGTCTAGCAAAGAATCCTGTGCATCACTCCCAAACAAAGCACATAGAAATTCATCATCATTTTATTCGAGATCATGTTCAGAAAAAGGATGTCAAAGTCTTGTTCATCCCAACTCACCAACAAGTGGCAGACATCTTCACTAAGCCTCTTGCTAGAGAACAATTTGTAAATATTCGAAGAGAATTGGGAATGGTAAATCCCAATGAATTGTAAGTAATTTCTCATTTAATGATTAATGTTTTGATGATTATATACTAACTTTATTATCATAGTGTATTCAAATAGTTTTACAGGTCTCTGTTTCTATCACAAAGAATAGAGTAGCTTTTACTCCAAGCAAAACTCGTGTTCTGGAAGGAGTTTTGATGAAGAAATGATCACGTCCAGAGGAAAAAGGTGCGAAACTCAGGTGTTATATGAAGAAAACTCGAGTTTGGAGCAAAAATGAGATAAAGATCATGATACTCGAGTTTTAGTATCAAAACTTGAGTTGTATTGGTCATTACTTGACTCAAAACTCGATGGCAGAAGAAAGTTTCCCTGAAACTTGAGTTGTGGATGGCAAAACTCGAGTTCCAGAGCTCCCAATGGCATAACTCACAACAAAACTCAAGTTTCCATAAGAGTACAAAACTCAAGTTTGGGTAAGTCTTTTCGTATTCAAGGTCTCTAAACTCGAGTTTGATTAGGTAAAACTCGAGTTCTCATGTGTCTGTTCATATTTGGACCTTGAAACTCAAGTTTTAATAAACAAAACTTGAGTTTAGGTCATCAAAACTCGAGTTGTGCAATGCAAAACTCGAGTTATAGTGTGTTTTTCAGTTATTTCATGCTCGAAACTCAAGTTTTGGGTCACAAAACTCGAGTTCTGTGTGTCACCGAGGCTAAATTGCTCCTGAAACTTGATAAACCCTCATTTTCAATTTTCAAAAACTCAAGTAACCCATTTCTTCCAAATCCTCATTTTCTTTGCGATTTCATCATTTTGAAGCATGGCCTGCACTAAATTCACACCGAAAAACCCTCCAAAGTCAAAGAAATCATCAGCAAGTGGCCCTTCTCAATCCCAATCATCACCTCCTCCTCCTCCCAAGATAGTCCAAATAACAGAGCCTTCGGAGGAGCAGCAATCAGAGGTCCCTTTGATCAGAAAACCAAAGGCAAATAGGCCTAAATCGATTTTAAGTCCTAAGGTGAAGGGCAAGGCACCAATGACTTCAACTTCACAACCAGAGGCCTCTCGAACAGAGCGTTCAGATTCAGACACAGAGAGCATTTTCCCTAGTTCTCGGGTATTAGTGTGTAGGAGGAAGATTAAGGCACAGAAGGCCACTACATCAAAGGCACCACAAGCATCTGGGAAGTCAGCAGGAGTGGCTCCCACTGGTTTCAATGTAAGCAGTGTCTACATTAACCCTCAAACTCCTGGTGTTTTTGAGAATGCTTATAAGGATAGAGACTTGTGCCCTGCCATGTTTATTGATTTCGACTATATCAAGAAGTTGGGGATAGATGTCAAAGAGTATTTGGAATATTATGACAATTTGCTTAAGATCAATATTACATACTCCCCTGAGATGATTAAAATCTTTTATAACAACATGGAGTCCACTTCTTCTAAGGATGAGTCAGGGAAGGTTATCATAAGGTTTATGAAGACCAAGATTAGGGGTGATGACATCCATATTGCTCCAGACTTAATTAACTCATATTTGGGGACTCATGATTTTGATTTTGAGTTTAGAACTTTTTCTGATGAGGAGGTGTTTGAGTATCTGAGGCCAAGAGAGCCATTTACAGGGCTCAATTTTGAGCCAGCTGCCATGCCACCACTGCAGAGGGTGATTCACTACATCTGTACTAGATGTTTAGTGAATAAGAGTAAAAATTACACCCATATGTCATCCTCAGACTACCAGATGATGGCATCTATCATGGCTAAGGAGAAGAGAAATATTGGGCAGCTTGTGTTTGATGAGATGTGGAAGTTCAGATTCTCTAAGTCCAAGAGGATGTTTGTTCCCTATCTATGCTTGGTTTCCAAGATTATAGAGCTGTACAATATATGGCACCTCTTAAAGGATTAGAAGGCCCTACAACCTTTCTAGTTCACAGAGACTCATCTTCACAAGATGAAGATTGAGATGAGGATAGCCCCTAGGCAGACCACAGTGGAGAGTAAGCAGAGGAAGACGACTACTTCTGGACCCTCTAGATTGCCTCAGGATGAGGCCTAGTCATCAGCACCCCAGCAACCTACCTCATCCCCTTCCTTTGCTCAGGCCTCTATCCAGCAGTTCATGTAGACTGAGATCAGGAAGATGGGTGAGGAGTTCACTCAGGCATTCCACAGTGAGACACAAGCATATGTCTCTAACCTACTGAAGGCTGCTGCTAATTACTTTACTGGGAGGACACTTGATTTGGCAGTAGCTACTCTGAAGACTTTAGTGGATTCCCTCCAGTCCTCAGTGGATTCTAGACTCTCCTCTCTGGAAGGGAGGATGAGTTCTATAGAGGACTTCATCAGAGGCTTTAAGGCCCCTCCTCCTCCTTCAGCTAAGCCATTTGATCTTGAGCCTTCTGTATATCTAGCTCCTGCCCCTGCTCCTGCTCCTGACTCTACTCCTGTGCTTCTCCTTGAGTACCATCCTATTGAGTCTGGTCAGCCATATGTAGCTCCAGAGCCATCCCCTGAGCCACCTCTTGAGCCCGTTGTTCCCCATTCCACTATCTTCATTACACTACAAAAAAAAGTGATTTTGTAGCGGTTATTTTTTGTCTTTGTAGCGGTTATTAACCGCTGCAGGAAATATTGTAGCGGTTTACAAACCGCTGCAAAACTCACCGTGGCAACAGGTTTAGTGGCGGTTATCGTGAACCGATGCGCATACAAATACAACCGCTACTAACTTTGTAGCGTTTATTAACCGCTACAAAATGAATCGGTGCAGAATTTGTAGCGGAACTAAAACCGCTACTAAAATGTAATAAGAGAAAAAGGGAAAAATATTGCAGCGCTAAACAAACCGCTACTAAAAGTAGAACAGTGCAAAACATTGCAGCGGTTTTATAACCGCTACTATTTATTGCGCCAAAATTTTAAAAATCCCGCCAAAAGTTTGCAGCGGTTTAAAAACCGCTACAAATATCAATATATAGAAATTGTAAAAACCCGTTTAATTTCTCGCACTATGTTTTTGTAGCGGTTATATAACCGCTACTAAAATAGAAATTATTTTTTTAAAAAAACAATTGTATTCTGAATAATGTTTTAATTATTAAAAAAATTATAGAAATTCAATTATAATTTATTAAAATAAAGTATTAATAATTAAATAACATCTAATATTTGGCGCCACGATTTAAGTACCTGAAAAGGAAAAAAATAAAAAATTATTTCACCAAAATCAACATCAATAAATTAATTAAACAAATGCAGAACAAAAGACAATTAACATAAAATAAATAAAATAACAACACAAAGAGATTAGAACAATACCTATAAATTACATTAGACATCAGAAGCTTTCCAAATCACACAAAAATAAGTCCACAATGAGCTGGACAAGAGAAAACGAGGGGTGAAAACGAAATGGGGGTGGAAGGGTATTTATAGGATGTCTGGCAAGAATTAGCAGCGGTTTGGGGCACGGTTTTTTGCAACGGTTAAATTTGTAGCGTTTTATGTCACTGTTTTTTGTAGCGGTTGTTGTAATTTTGTAGCGGTTTTAAAACCGCTACTAATAAATTTTGTTGAAAAAAAAATAAAATTGGATATATATATATATTACTAACCTGAATTATTTATTCGGCATCATCCGCCCTGACAAGTGGTAAATATTCATCTCCTTCGGGGAAGAGGTTTTCAAAATCAGTAGGATGGAATGGCTCCGCCTCATAGACAATGTGCTCATCGCTATCACCCATGTCGTAAAGATCTCTAGGCTTAAGATGAACGACCATACTCCAATCTTTATGCTTTTCATCCTCCACATAATACACCTGTTGTGCCTCGGATGCTAGAATGTACGGCTCATCGTCTGGAGAGTCACCTGTGTGAATAAGTCTTGAAAAATTCACAGATGTGATTCCCAACTCATCAGTAGTGAATCCACAAGAGGTTGTTGTATTTGCCCAAGAGCACTTGAATAATGTGACGGTAAAATGCCCCTGATAATTCATTTCGATTATATCGACCAATTTCCCATAGTAGGGGACGCCACCGATATGCATGTCACCGTCACTGATGATGACAATTATGTTTTGGAACTTATGATAAAATTCATTGTTTTCACATAACTTTAAGTAATCGTCGAGTTTTAGTCAAAGTGTTGAGAAAACTCGAGTTATAAGGTTCAATACTCGAGTTACATTGTGTAAAAATGCTTTCAAAATTCAACACTTTCAAGAGAACTCAAGTTTTGGTGGAAGTGATGTCAAAACTCAAGTTCTGAGAGTCAAAACTCGAGTATCGGGTTTTGAAACAAGTTTCAGAAATCCCAAACTCTCAGTAGAACTCAAGTTTTAACAAAAGTGTTGACACAACTCGAGTTATGTGTGACAGAACTCGAGTTTTGAGTGCTAAAACTGTTTTTAGAAAACCAAAACATTCAAGAGAACTCAAGTTTTAAAGGAAGTGTTGATAAAACTCGAGTTATGCATAGCAAAACTTGAGTATCGGCCTTTGAAAATTCTTTCAACCAAGAAACCTCTTTTACAAACTTGAAGTTTTAACAAAATTTTTGATGGAACTCGAGTTAAGGGAAACAGATTTCGAGTTTTAAAAAGTGAGACTCAAAACTTCTTTCACAACATGAAGTTTCAAACAAAAGTTTTGAGACAACTCGAGTTTTAAAAGACAGAACTCGAGTTTTGAAGGCTGAAAAATTCTTGAACTACAAAACTTCTTTCAAAACTTGAGGTTTCAATAAAAGTTTTTGATACAACTCGAGTTTTAAGAGATAGAACTCGAGTTTCGAGGTGTTAACTTGTTTTAAACACAAAATATCCAATGAAACTTGAGTTACAATGAAAGTTAAGATTTGAAATACTTATAACTTGAAGTTTTAGAGTATGAAACTCGAGTATAGAAGATCTTACAAAGTTCTAACATACTGTAACCTCAGTAAACCCTAGTTTTAAGTTCTATAACTCAAGTTTTGTCAAAACTCTTATTAGAACTCAATGAACGTTGAAAGTATTGTGTCAAATAAACTTCAAATCAATCGAGTTTCTTTATAATGACTCGAGTTATGAGAAAACTTTCAAGCATTATTTACAGAACTCGAGTTTCAACAAGAGTGTTCTGATTTCTTCTTTGTTATTTCTTCAAACACTCGAGTTTTGTTGTCTACAACTCGAGTTTGCTTTTACTGACAGTGATTCAGCGTGTCAGAAGCTTTTCGTTATTCTCAAATCCTTCCTTTTTCATGCTACATTTATTTGAATTTCATCTGCCCTCATAAATGCTCATTTATTTTAATGATGAACAGAGTATGGAACGTCTGATTGCCTCACCGGAAAAGGATTCAATGGACAAAATCACAGAGACAACCATACCTCATGTCAGAAGCATTTATTGTGGGAAGGTGAACGATGAGGATGAGAGTTATGTAAACATTAATGCCTCTAACGGATAATTAATGCTTCCGAACTATAAAAGAAGAAGCATTCAAGTTTTAGAATACAGAGAACGCAGCTACTGAAAATCAAATTTATTGTTCTTCATCTACCTCCTATGTTTTCATTCTTTCAGTCATAAGTGCTTCAGTGTTCATCATTTAATTTTCAGAAAAAAGAATATATGTATACATTTATTGATTATGTGAGAGTAACTCAAGATTAGAGAATCTTGAGTAGGAAAAGACACGAGCAAAAGTGTCAGTGGGTTGAAATGAGTTAGGAAGGGGGATAGTCTTCCTTCTGCGCTGTTGTAATATTTTGTGATTAGTGGATTTGAAAAGCTCAGAGGATTTTGAGGATTGGACGTAGGTCAAGTGGACTGAACCAGGATAAATCTCTTTGTCTACTTCTTTTCATACTCTGTTTTAGTTTCAAAGGATTGCAAACATTTTTATTAGACCAATTCACCCCCTCTTGGTCAAATCCTATCCTAACACAACTTATTCCATTACAAAAATATTGTTTTACATTAGATATATGTAAAAAATATAAAAAAATGTAACTCATACATTTTTACAAGACAACGATAGCATGATATAAGAAGAACAAATCTCATCAATAGAAGTATACTATGGTTAACAAGAAAAAAGTCCAATAGACAAAATTCTAATAGGAAATTGTATCAAAAAAAAAAAGTCCAATAAGAAAGAACAAACGTGATTTTTATAAAAAAAATATAGAGTGATCACAATCTCAAAAAACTTGTAATTCAAACAATTTAGACGCTTTGAAGCCCAAAAACATTGCAAAATAAGTTTTAGAAATGTTTGAAATCAATAGGAATTAGTCCACATGTATAGGGTAAAATGGGAAGTTTAAATATCAAAACTAACATGTTCCTTAAAGACTTTTTTTTATGAACTATAGAACTTGTCCCATAAGTTTATTCAATATCCTAAGTTATAATCCTTTTAAGTTAAACCAAAAAAAAATTGAATGAATAGAATTAAATTTAGATGGCTAAAATAAAATTGTAACGCATAAAATGTAAGAGGAATAGAAAATAACTTGAGGACTAGAGTACTTCATATATTAATATAACACACATCATCACAATTTCAAAATATTCCATAGACAAAATAAATTACATGATAAAAGAGACATTAACTGAAATTTGCAAATAGAAGTTATTGAACTAGTGGTGCATCCAATAGTTTGTTTAAGTATGACCTTATTTCGTTCAATAAACCAAAACATGAGTCATTGTGATTCGTGCTTCAGGTGAGTTAGTGCAACAACTTAGTGCCAACTCAAAAATTGATGATATATGTGGTAACATATTATGGATATTTGGATTCCCTTTTTGCAGCAAATTGACATCGAAAATATCGATGATTGAATGTGGTGTTGATTTGGTAACCCAATCTTTCAAATCTAGACCTTCAACAAACATTTCATCGGTTGGCTTCTTTCTTGTAAACATTTCCATTAGCAAGATACCATAGCTATACACATCTCCTTTGAAGGAAATCACTCCTTTTGATCTATACTCTATATGTAAAAAGAGAATACAAGGCTTGCCGTTAAAATTTTATTTTGTATTACTAATATTCTTCTCATATATGAATGAAAAATATATGTCAATGATTGAATAACATAAAATTTTAAATAGAATAATAAAAATATATTCAATTGTAGCCAATGTTTTTGTATAAGTTTCCAATTGTACTTCACCAAATAGTTTAGCCATACCAAAATCACTAAGATGAGCCAACATGTCTTCATCTAAAAACACATTGCTTGGTTTTATGTCACAGTGAACAACCAGAGTAGAAGTACCATGATGAAGATACTCCAATGCATTTGCCACATCAACCATTATATTCAATCTTTGCAGGATACCTAAAAAGTAGTTATGAGAGTACAACCATTGTTAGATATGATTAGTTTCGATGATGTCAAATATATAAGAGCAAAAAGTGTTTATAATGTATATTGACTAACTACTGTATTTAATGTATATTTCTTATGTAGTTTGGTCAATGAAAAGGAGAAAAATTGTTTGAGTTTGATTATGTAGAATGATCTTATAAAATAAAATGGGAACATCAAGTTTGAAACTTTTATATTTGAAATTGGAGGATGATGTGGTTAAATAACTCAATTTGTAGTTTACATATATGTTATATCATCATACATTGAGTTACATATCATCTAACCTTCATTTGGATGCTCAAAATTGTTTCTGGAAGTCAAAACTTGAGTCCTGACTCATAAACTCGAGTTAAATGAGTGTTTGAAGTTTTATGAAGCAAAACTTGAAGTGAAACTCGAGTTTAGAATCAAGTTTTGGGATTTGTCTTAAAACTCGAGTTTTAAGAAGTTAAAACTCGAGTTTCGAGCTCCTCTGTTCAGCTCTGCTTATTTCTCAGTTTGACATGTTTTCAGTATTTTGATCATATCTCTCAAACCAAAGGTCCGATTGATGTCAAACCAGTTTTATATGAAACGAGACTCCGAAAGCGGTTTA
>QFDD01115548.1:0-18936 GCA_006871305.1 Vachellia collinsii
TATTACGTCATCTCCCCCTCGAAAGGTTGCTTTCCACAAGCATTATTGGGTGGTGGTAGTGGAGTTTTAGAATATTAACACTGCCTTCTGCCTCTTTTCCTCCTTGTGTTTGTGTATCTCTTAAGGCATCGTTTTCTCCATATCTCCCTATTTTCTTCATCCCAGCCCTACTCTTCCTCCAAACACCAAATTGAAAAAACAAATTGTTCCCCAATGACATCATCCTGTCTCCACCCACCCCACCATCAACATCTCTCTGGGTATGCCCATCTGTGCAAACCAAGCCAATTACACTTAATACAAATTTACATCACATCTTAATTTTGTAGTTTTCAACCATACCAAAGCATTAATCAGCCTCAAGTAGAGCCCTTAATGTACCTCTCTCAAGTGTGACAATTCAATAAACAACAACATAATATTGATGTTATGTGTTTTATGTCTCGAAAACCATTCTAACACTGACAAAGTCCATTACAATGCCATTTCTTTTTTTATTTTTAATTTAAATTACCAGATAGGTACTTATAATTTGAGACTACAAACAGGATCGAACATTTAGCTTCTCACTTATATGAGAGCTTTCATACCAATTCACTGCAAGGTTATTTCTAACTTGCTCTCAATATTCAATACATATTTTAAATTTCATGATTTCCCTTTCTTTTCAACCATTCGTGACTTTTTGGATTACCTGTTTAGCCTAAGTCCTTGTCACTCCATGACATCATCACAAATTCACAAGATAAAAAATCAAATAAATCAATTTATTGTCATGCAGAATCCTGAATTTTCTCTCTTTAGCCCACGAATACACATTTCCTTGTAATTGACTATTTAGTCTTGTAATCAAAATAAACAAGGTTCAAAAAACCGGACCGGGCACTGAACCGGTCGAGGCAGTGGGTTAAGGGTTAATGGGTCAGATCGGGGTCAAACCGGGATCAGACCGGCCATATTAAAATAATGACATTTAATTGATAATATTAAAATATAATACTTTTAATAATATTTAATTTCAAAATATTCATCTTTATCAGTTAAAATCTTTTAGTCATTGTAATTAATAATCATTCATAATAAAAAATATCATTAAAATTCATTCATCAACCATAAAACGTTAAGAATCAATCATAAAAAAATCATGTTTGTAGTAAAAAAAAAAAGGAAAGGAATAAACACCATCTAATTCTTCCCTTTGTCACTAAATATTAATAAAAACAATAAAAAAAGAGAGAAATTGCATTAAGGTCATATACAAAAAAAATTAATATCAAAAAAGTCTCAAAAGTTGCTACTGATAACTCATTTACTTGTCAATAGTGCTCTTTTATTTTCTAATAAAAACATTTTAAGACCTTTCTAATATTAATTTGTTTGTGTAGGACCTTAACATAATTTTCAAAAAAAAAAAAAAGCAAAGGGAGCATATTAAAAAAAAAGTAAAAAAAAACATGTGACCCGGTCAACCCGGTTTTTTACCGGGTTGACCGGGTTGATCCGGGTCAACCCCGTCACCGGTTTTCCAGTGAACTAGACCGGACCATGGGCCGGTCCGCCGGTTCACCGGTCGGACCGGCCGGTCCGGTCCGGTTTTTTGTTCTTTGCAAATAAATCAATTTATTGTCATGCAGAATCCTGAATTGTCTCTCTTTAGCCCACGAATACACATTTCCTTGTAATTGACTATTTAGTCTTGTAATCAAAATATAACAAAATTTGGCAAAAAAAAACAAAAAATCCTTAATATTTAAGAAAAATTAAAACATGCCTGAATAACATCAAATATCCAGATTTGTCATTGATTAAGAATTTGGTAAAATGGTCATCATTTAGTACGGTTAGCTCATAAAATAGCCAAAGAATTCATCAACACTTGATTGAATTTATAATAATTAATTTTCATATTTTTAATTCCTTGAAAAGCTTTGAAATTGTGAAAGTTCAAATGTTTGTAATCACTTAATCATTTTGGACCAGTGAATTAATATAAAATATAAAAATTCTAACAATTTTTATTATTTATACCAGTGAGGGTTAGGTTAAGCAAAAATTCCTAGTCACTTACAATATAGCAAACCTAGGTTTAAATTTCTGTTGGAGAGATTCTTACATTTAGTGTCTAATAGTACCCCGTACAAAGTTATTTCAAATAAAATGATATATGCACTTAGCAAAAAAAAATTACATTATTTATAAGTTTTTAATACCACTACACCTTTTATTTAGACAACTTGTTCATTACAATTTAAAACATAGTTATTGAAATTTTATCAATAAATTGTTAATAGATACTTTTACTAATTCATGATACATATTAATTAAAAGGTAAATTTTTTTTTAACATAAAATCAATTCTATACATTATTTGCTCTCTCTCTCTCTCTCTCTTCACAAAGACAACCGCCTCTTCAAAGCTCTATCCCTATGGGAGTTATCCTTCTTGTAAGAGTCCTCCCCTCGTAGTTTTCTACTCTTGTGTTTTATTGGGCCGCAAGTTCATCGAATATCAACCTCAAGCAATCATTGAGTAAGAGGTTGTGAATTTGTGTGATTGGTAGTATAGATGTGTGTGTTGGTGTAGGAAAATGTTCTTAATATTCATGTTTTGGTGATAACAAAATTGTTTTGGTTGTTGCTCGAGTCATAAGATATTTAAACCAACACTATAAAGTCTTTTTTATTATGCAAAAAATTTTAAAAATAGAAGTTTGTTCGAGTCAATTGAATATTACTGGAGTGATACAGGTTTTATAAGTTAACTTTCAAGGTTGGTTGAGTGGAGTCAGAAGTGTTGATGAAAATGAGTCGAGTCGGTATTATGTTGCTTGAGTTATCTCAAAAATAGAGCTTTATATTAGTAACTTCAAAGTTTTCTCAAGTCAGTAAATGCAAGTGAAAATGTTTTTCTTCCGAGTTACCACAAGTTCACTCGACTCATGACCTTATCTAGATATTAACTCGAGTCATCACTCAAGTGATTTCTCAAGTCATGACCTATTTGCTATTTTGAAGTATCATCACTCGAGTCACGATGGTTTTAAGAAACAACTTTTAAGCTTACTTGAGTCACTAGTCAAGTGGTTCAATTTTTTAAACTATAACTTCTAGTGTCACTAAAGTCATCAAGAAAGTGAATATATATAAACATTTCTCATCCTTTGATGTTAGAGTCATAACTTGAGTCATTCCACTTTGTTTTGAAAAATCCTATAACTTTCATCTTTGCTCAAACAAAGTTGAGAGTGAAAACATAACTTGCTTGAGTGATTTCATTATCACTTGAATACATTTCAAATTCTCTCAAAACTTTTAACTAAAAATTAGATACATGCTTGAATCATGTGATATTTGCTTGAGTGAAGGTCTTTTTCTCTGATAACTACTTTTTAATTCAGAACTTTGATTCTTTCAAAATCTCTCCCAAATCACTCATAATTGTCTCAAAGCATTTTGGCCCTAAAAATACTCATCTACCATATTTTTCCTTAAGGCTAACTCTTAGGAAACTATAGATACATTCATACTCAATGGATTAATTTCTTTAATAGACAATTGCTTTGAGTCAAAAGCATTTAATACTGACTTTAACCGATGAAGATGAGACTAACGGGAAGATTGCTCTCTCCAACAGATATTAATTACTTCTCAACTATAAATAGAAGAGAATTAAAAATGGACCAACTATTGAAAAGCAAAGGAATTTATTGAAGTGCATTTTTCCATTACCAACTTGTCTGTTATTCTCTTAGTCATATTTATTTATTAGTACTTAGCATTTATTCTTGAGAGATAATTATTCAATCTGAACTTATTATCCTGCTGAGTGAAAATCAAGATTGTGGAATCTTAAAGGGTTGTAGTCTTATTGTGATCAAGGGGAAGTGTGATCTCATCCATGTATTGAGGCACCAAGAGCCCATGAATTTTGGAAGATAAAATGAAATACTCAGAGTGCTTTGGAGATTGGATGTATGTCAAGTGATTAATACCAAATTAGTATATCTCGTTGTGTTGATCTTCCTTCTCTAAACTCTTGGTGATATTCTTCTAACTTTGCTTTTATCAGAATTGTTTTTAATTCAAGAAATTCTTCGATTGATCAATTTACCCCCCTCTTGGTCATATCACATTCTAACAAATATGATATTTGAAATATATAAGGATAATGATATGGATGTATATGTGAAATAAATAAGGATAGGGCGCCATGAAGGAGGGGCTGATGAAGATCTATAGATGATCTATGATCACCGGTGCAAAATTAGCCAATATTTTAAGGAATTGCAAAGGGTAAATCGATTTGAAGTCTTAGATTTGTGGTCGTAACCAAAAGTTCTCTTTGTCAAATCATCATTAGCCATCATCCTAAGCAATTGATCTATTGGGAATAGATTGTGTGTAGCCCCTAGTTGTTATTGAATTGAATAGATGGAGGAAATGTACTAATGATGAATCAGAGGTAAGAGGCCCATGGAACTTCATATGTAAGAATGATAAGACACTTTTGTGTATATCGGAGAGTTTTATATGTGTTAAAATGTTGCCATCTATGTTTTTTTTTTCTTTTTCTTCAAGGAGAATAAAAGGCATGTTCTCACTATTTCTATTGATAGTACATGACTGGTTTGTTCCTTTTATAAAAATGAATAAGGATGTTGTTTCTTGTGAGCGGCTTTGATAATGGAAAACATGGTGTTAGTTCCATATTTTGGAGTTGTTTGTTCCTTTTATAAATAGAGATATATTATTATTATTATTATTATTATTATTATTATTATTATTAATGGACGCTGATATATATATGGTTTGATAAAGAAATTAATCCTAGAAAACTTATGAAAAATTGCTGCATTGCAAAATTTATTTTCGTAACATTTGTAAAATTTGTTTGACAATCTAGATGCATCCTATATCTTCAGCAGATGCAACTCTTCTTTAATTGTATGCAATTTGTCTTTAGGGTTGTTAAACAAATTTCACAAGCATTTGGGTAATAAAAATGGGGGATATTTTCAGCAACTTTCTCAACGTTAAGTACCTTTGGACTACAAACTTTGGCATGGGCAGGTGATTTTTCAGCAATTTTTTTTTCAATAATATTCAAATATCCATATTTTATGTATGTAATTAATATTCCTTCGAGTAGTGAGGTCATGCCTACACGAGACTCACCCTAACTTTTGCTTCTAAAAGAAATCTCAAGATATATGAGGCACTTTGTCTAACTCACCCCAACTTGTGCAAGAATCTCAAGATCTTGTCTGATCAAAGCAACGGCGAGGTGGTCTTTTAGATTAACTGCCCGTTCTACAATGAGATTTATTTTCGAATGATGGTAAAAGTAAAATATTAAGGGTTGTTTGTTTCTAATTTTTAAAACTGTTTTTTTTAAAGATAAGAAAGCACAAAAACTTATTTGCGGCATTGTTTAAAAACAGAAACTTGTTTTTAAAAACAAAAACAGATTTTAGTTGTTTTTTTTTTGTTTTTTTGCATTTCTTATTTTTTGTTTAGGAAAATTGGGCATATATTTATCCTTTATTTAATGAATTTTTTCTATTTAAGAATTTGAGTTATTCTTGAAATTTTACCGATGAATATGTTTATTTTTAAATATAATTTTTTTTAAAAAAGATTTTTTTTTCTTTTTAGAAATTGTTTCTAAAATCATTTAGAAAATAGGAAATGCAAACAAACATGCCTTAGTTTAGAAATTGTGCCTCCTTTTTCTCTACTTCTTCAACTTGCAAGCAAACTTTTTCGTGCCTACTTCAACTATCCTTTTGTACGTATTCCGTACGGTTGCCTCGTTAATGCTTCTCCTTTTCTTTCGTTTTATTTTTTATTTTTTAATTTTCGTCTTCAATTTTAATTTTTTTTAATGAAATTTTATAACTTGAAATCAATAATATAAATAAGAGAATTTTTTATTTTCTGTTTTTCCCCATGACGACAAAATCAAATTCTAATTTCAGAGCTAATCATCATAAACGGGACGGATTTTTTTTATTTATTTTCTCCACTCCGCATGACCAAATCAGAAGGATAATTAGCATGAATGAGATATTTTTATTATGTTAAAATATATATTTAATCCTTTAAATCAATATTAAATTTTAGTTTAATTCTTTAAATTTAAAAAATACACTTTTAACCTTTTTACTTTCAAACCGTTAGTTTCGTTTAATAAAAAACGTTGATTTAACAATTTTAAACGGTGATTTTGTGAAAAAATAATAAAAAAACATAATTAAATTTTAAAAGATAAAAATGATTATATTAAATAATTAACATTTAAGTATATTTTATTAATATTTAATTACATAATTATCATTTGAATTTAATGAGCCAACCTATTTTGTCAAAATAAACTAACAGCGTTCAAATAAAAAACTAAATTTTGTTATAAATATTATTATGTAGATATTCATATCTCCCATTATTATTCCCGATTGTGTATCCCCTTAATATTTTATGTAATTTTTGATATTGTAAATTATTGTCTATAAATGTAAGGCATTAGGTATGTACTTCCTGAAGATAATGAACAAGAGCTCATTCCATTGCTCTATTTTTTCTCTTTCCCTATCTTCATTTCCTGAAATTCATAAAACGTTCTCAATGCTCTGATCCAAGCGAGTCAGGTGCGAATTCTCCAATCAATTGAAAATCCTGAGAAAACGCACCACTTGTTCAAGGCATGTGTTTGTGATATTTTCCTTTGAATAACAAAACCCAGTTTCAAAACACATCTTCATTCGTTCATGGATTACCATGTGAATATGCAAATATATGTGTTTCCAGTACCCACTTCGGCCCAAACACTCTCAGTTTTCTTCGCAATATTGATCTTAATAAATGAATCTGGGCATACGTGCATATGTGAATATAAGCTCTCGTTTTCCTTTTACTGTACGCATATGCATGGTTCTTACTTCCTCTGGTTCACGTTTTCTTTACTGTACTAGGAAAATCTTGCATTTTGAAAGTTGATTATACTCCCATAAAAAAGGGGGATGAAAGCTGTGAAATTGCTTTCTTGATTTTGATCTTGCCATTGTTTTGTCTGCGTTTGTATGGATTTTCATGAAATCTTACTATTGTTAAGTCTTGCCCTGAAAACTTCTTGAGTTTTCTGGAAGGACCATAGAGAAATGCTCCCATGGCCGTCATATATGTAATTCTATTCTTGCTGTGATTTTGCGATATTACTTTTGTGATTCTGTTCTTGCTATTGTTTCCATGAATGTCTTTGAATTTGTGGACATACATGTGTATGTGTTTTTGCTGAAAATCCCCAAGCTTCCTCGCCGGTATCAATGGCATTTTCGTTGGAAAGAGGAGAATCTCTGATTTAAAAAAAAAAAAGAAAACTGCTTTTAGAACTTTTGGATAGCAATTGTGGTGCCCAAATCCATTTTTAAATATATCTGCATTGCTCGCTAAATCAATCGCCATAGAAAACTCTCCAAAATGCACTAACGTCGCCGGGAAAAGTCACCTGAAAACATGGCTGTGGAGTGCGCGGCAGCTGCATCTGTAGGAAAACGGAAACCGGGTCGAGAAGGAGGAGAGTCGGGTAGGGCATCCCCACCCGCATAGGCCCCAAACGGCGCCGTTTTAGAGCGCCAGTGAAACCCAGCGTTTCATTAACGCTGCAGCAATCCATGCAATTGGACCAGTGTTTTGGGCCCAAGTTAAAATACAAAAGGAGAAATCCTATGGGCCAATGTTTTGGGCTTGTTATAAAAAAAACAGAGATTTTGAATTTTTCCCTTTTCTAGAAAACCATGGGCCCAGTTTGAAATAAATTTTGGGCATCTGTTTTGAGCCTTTTGGCAGACAATTTTTTTTAAAAAAAATTTAATTGGGCTCTATTTACCCTGGGCTATCTGTGGGAGGTTTTAAAAGTCCCAATGAAAATGTGCACTATATGATATTTATTTTTGAGCTCAATTAAGTTGTTTTTTTTTTCATTTGGGTCATTTTTAGAATATTTCTAAAAATACTTTAAGCTAAATAAAGTTACTTTAGCTCTATCATTATCCTTTGATTGCTTGGTAATTTTATTAATTGCCATAAAATATGGATTCGATTAAATTGTTTTGAGCTTAACTGTTGAGTTTAATTATACTTTTCCCATGCATAATTTAATTCATTAAATTTGTCTAATATTCTTATTCAATTGCAAAATTTATTTTTGCATGGTATCCAATTGGTGGATTTGTTTTATTAAATTTTGCAATTACTTAATTGCTGGAATTGTGCAAAGTTGCATCTAAGTCATAATATGGAATAAATTATTTTATGCGTGTATAAATTATTGAGAGAATTGAATCAATTGATTAAATTCTCATTAAAGATACACATATCTGGGATTTAATTGTATACAATTGATTTTTGTTTTTAGTATACAATTTTAAGGAGTAGCCATAGCATCCTCTATATTGGATACCTAAAAGACCCACTTGTTCTTTGGAACAATTTAAGAGAAAGGTATAACCACAAGAAGTTGGTTATCCTTCCAAGAGCCCATTATAAATGGATGCCTTTGCGTTTACAAACTTAAAGTTTGTAAACGAGAATAACTCATCCATATTTCATGCATACAATTTTCTCCTATTTTAGTAAGGTAAGGAGAGAAGTTTTAAGAAATATATTGGCGTAATTTCTTTTCTTCTCATAGCTGAATAGAATAACGAGTTTTTCATTGAAAATTCACGAATCCATCCAATTGGCTCAACTTTATTCCCAGAAGTGAATATCTAATATTGGTGGTAGTCGAGATAGTGGATGAGACAACAACCACAGTCGTGGGCATGGTTGGAATCGCAGTGATTCTAATTCCCACTTGAAGTGAGGAAAAACTGAAGAGAACCATAAAAAGGGCTAAGATGAAGATTGGTCTCATGCATATAACAACGAGCTATCAGGAGACAAATCATCAATTCACCTATATAATTAGTTGCTTACTAATCAAGCCATCCATGCTAATTGCTCTTCCCCCCTATTGTGGAGCATCTTTGAATATACCTCCCCTAACAGAAAAATGTTGGTCGAGGACAACCCTTGATGAAAATAATGGGACCTACCAAGAGATTTCCCTCTCTCCCTCAGCGCCAAAAACCTATCAGTTAGGCCAGGGTGCTCAGAGCTGTGTCCCGAATATATGCATTGAAGGGCAAAAATGTGGGTATGATAAATAAATTGGATATGCATTGAAGGCTCCAGAAGAGCCAACATTATGTTACCTGAATGAGCAGAATTATGCATTGAAAATGCATTTTATTCTACCAAATCTACAAGAAACTTATTAAGTTTCAAGATATCCATAGAAATGGATACCATATAGAAACAATAATTGAGAACAATTTAGAGTGTCTTACATTACAAATTCAATCCTTGTAGAAAATATATATCATAAAATTTTCCTCTATTTTCGTCTAGCTTGTACTATACATAAGTATAGTTGAAAGTATACGACAGTAAACTAGAAGTTTATAGATTAATTTAATGTTTGTCATGATATAGTAAACCAGAAGTTAAGTAAACAAGCCAGTAGCTTGACAAGATAAACCAGAAGTTTACTAATACAAATAGGTAGTTAAGTAATATAAGCCAGCAGCTTGACAAGGTAAACCCGAAGTTTATCAATGAATTCAATG
The DNA here is from genome assembly GCA_006871305.1 of Vachellia collinsii. Taxonomy (NCBI): domain Eukaryota; kingdom Viridiplantae; phylum Streptophyta; class Magnoliopsida; order Fabales; family Fabaceae; genus Vachellia; species Vachellia collinsii. The sequence goes on from QFDD01115548.1 coordinate 9,669, forward strand.
TTTGGCATGGCTGGTTAAACCATCTCAGTTCAATTATGATGCGAAAAATGATTGAGAATAAATGTGGACATACCCTGAAGTGTAAATAGATGTCACTATTTCTTATATGCTGCATATTCCAAGGGAAAATATATTATTAGGCCTTCTTAAAGTTAAATGCAATGTGAGCCTCTCACATTCTTAAATCGGATACAGAAATATATTTGTGGAACGATAAACCCAAATAGGGAACCATTTAGTTACCATATGGTTTTAATTGATGCATCAACTAAATGGTTCGATGTTTGTTTATTATATTCTTGCAACCTGGAGTTTGCAAGATTCTTTGCTCAATGAATATGGTTAAGAGCACATAATCCTGATTATTTGATCAAGAAACCACATCTTGATAGTATTAGTCAATTTACTTCACTAGCTTTAATAAGGATTTCATATCCCTTGAAATTGATGTTGAAACATCTTATAATTCATGTTCATATGCAAAATGGACTAGTAGAATAATTGATTAAATGGTTGCAACCTTTTACATGAGGAATAATCTCCTATATTCTGCTTAGGGACTAGCCATTTTGCATGCAGCATTGTTAATTCGCATGAAGCCAACAAATTATCGAAAGTTTCCCCTCTACAAAGGTTTTTGATTAAGAACCTAACATTTCCTACTTTTGGATGTGTAGAATATGTGCCTGTAAAACCACCACAACACACCAAAATGGGTCGTTAAGATAGTATGTGAATATATGATTGTTATGAATTTTAGGACACGATTTGCCAAGTGTCATTTGATAAATTACTTTTCCTAGCATCAGGGGGAGAAAATAAGCAGTTGGGTAAAGATATTAGCTTGAATGAATTATCGTTGGCTCTGTTTGATCCTCATAAATGTGCATAGAAAATTCAAAAGATAATTCATTCACAAAATTTAGCTAACCAAATGCTTGAAGCATTTATTGACCCAAAGTGAATGATAAAGTCACATATCCCAACTGCTATGTGCTCCTATAAGAATGAATGTCCTAGAAGGACAATATATTATGAATGAATCTAAAGCATGCCTGAAGCGTGAAAGGCCCATCGGTTTAAAACATTAAAATTCTCATAAGAGAAAAAGAGCTAAATATATAGATGGTAAAATCAAGGTTGATCATGAAAATTTGCTTGCTCCAAAAGAGTCAACTCCTCAAGAGTTATTTTCTCCAGAAGAGAATATTGTAGTCCCAAAAGAGACTCAGGTACCTGAAGAATTTGAAATCTCAATAAATTGTGGAATCCGATGGGATCGAAACAAAGTCAATGTTGACGACATCATTGTTTATAAAATAACATATGATGTAATGAATGATAATGAGGATCATGAGCCAATATCCATTGTTGAGTGCCAACAAAGAAAGGATTGGCCATATGGATGTATGCTATTAATGCAGAATTACTGTCATTGAAAAACGAAAAGTTTTAGGACCTGTAATCCTTACACCGACAGATGTAAAGCCGATTGAATATAAATGGGTATTTGTATGAAAGATAAATGAAAAAGGTAAAGTTATAAGATATATGGCACGTCTTATAACCTAGTGCTTTACACAAAGATCTTATATAAGTTGAGAAGAAATACATCCACCAGTAGTGGATATGATTATTTTTCGTTATTTAATTAACCCAGCAGTAAATAAATGGCTTGACTTGGGTCTTATAAATGTCATGACTGTACATTCACATGACACACTTGACAGTAACATTTATAGGAAAGTCCCTAAAGGACTCAAGATGCTAGAAGCATCAAATGTAAGTTCTCGAGAATAGTATCAAATTCAGTTAGACAAGTCTTTATATGGCTTGAAGCAATCAATGCGCATTTTTAAAAATATGTGTAAGTTTGCTGTGATTGTTATCTGTGTTGATGATATCAACATCATTGAAACTCCTGAAGAGTTCCAAAAGGCAAATGATTGTTTGCAGAGAGATTTTGAAATGAATGTTCTATAATAGTTTTTCTCAAATAAATCACTTTCATTATGAAACCAAATGATTGTGAAATCTCTATAGATTGATAAAAACCTCTTTAGACCTCGACAAATTAGTGAAGAAGAAGATGAAGAACTACGTGGTCTGGAAGCACCCTACTTAAGTGCTATTTGGGCACGAATGTACCTTGCTAATATGACATGCCCCGGTAGATCATTTGTCGCTAATCTATTAGCAAGACATAGTTCTTCAACATTACAAATACAGTAGAATAGAGTGAAATATATTCTTCGTTATCTCAGAGGTATTATGAGTATGAGGTTATTATGCTCAGAAATATCTAAGTATGAATGATCATTTATTCAGATGCTGCTTAGTATACTTGTTTACATGTGTAGGTACAACTGTACAAAGGGTGATGGAGCAAAGTTTATTTCACTAAAGTCTTCTTTATTCATGACCTTCCAAAAGGAATTGAAACTATCATCCCATAAAATCGTCCCAATGAAAATCCAGCAGATTTGTTCACTAAGTCATTTTATGCTAACATTTGACTTTACAAACTCAAAAATATTGAGTGATGTGGTTAAGAGGGGGAGTTGATACACGCTCTACTCCTTTTTCCTTATCTAAGTTTTGTCCCACTGGGTTTTCCTAGAAAGGTTTTTAATGAGGTAATATTGGGAAGTGTATCAATAAACTATGTACTCTTTTTTTTTTTCTTCTACTAGTTTTTGTCCCATTGGGTTTTTATTAGTTGAAGTTTTTTTTTAATGAGGCATATGTTTAGTCATGGACATCGAAGGGGGAGTGTTATAAATATTATTATGTGGATGTCCATATCTCCCATTATTATCCCCGATTGTGTATCCCCTTAATATCTTATGTAATCTTTGATATTGTAAATCCTTGCCTATAAATGTAAGGCACTAGGTATGTACTACACATCCTGAAGATAATGAATAAGAGCTAATTCCATTGCTTTATCTTTCTCTCTTTCCCTATCTTCATTTCCTCAAATTCATAACAAATTTGTACTTTTTAAATTTAAGGGATCAAATTGAAAACTGATGTAAATTTAAAAGATCAAATGTATACTTTTAACTTTTTTTTATTTTGAAATTTGTTTTTGTTGCCATTTATTAAGGGGAAGACTTTTCCATACCTCTATTTCACCATTAAGTTTTCAAAGCAGATTTTTCTAAATTAAAAGTGTAAGAATCAAGGAGGATTTTAAAATTGGAAGATTTGGAGATAAATGCTCTATTGTTAAATTAATTGTAGAATAAAATATGACCAATTTTAAAGTTTGTGGAAGCTTACTTGTATATGCGAAATTTCAATTGTATATTATGGAATGTTAGTTGCATATTGTGAAAGCTCATTTACATTTGCATATTACCCATTTTTCACCTTTATAGGGACTTACTTGCATACAGTGGAATTTCAAATGAGTCCCATTTTGAAATTATTATTAGTCAAATTAAGCTTTCAAGGATTGACTTGATGTCCCATTAATGAGAATGGAGGAAAAGTGCAAGTAATGATAATAAATTACCCAGAAAAAAGATTAATTGATTTCATAAAGTTGGTTAAATCATATATTTGATGTGCCAAAATTCCACATAGTCACAATCAGCTCATGCTATCTATTGCAAGTCACAGAAATTGTTCCTCCTATATTACAAAAACAACTAATGCTACCTATTACAATAATAGTAAGCAATTTAATGCCAATGTTGGGATTAATGTCCTCCTCTATTAGATTTCAATTTTTTCCTACTGGTTGAGGCAATCAAGGTTTTGTCCCTATGTGTTATAAGTTGGGACGTGGTCATAGAAGGTTGTCCTCTCCACATGAGCCCTGGTGGTGTGAATGGCAAGTCAATGGGTGTCCTACTACATGTTGAATGACATTCGAACTAGACTTTCCAAGGCCCCTCAGTGGTTTGTTGAACAAACATGCTCCTTTTCATTTGAAATGGGAAATCTAGTTTCAATATATGCATGTTGATTCATATACTCCTCTATAGTTCCTTCATTTAGAACAATTTATGATGGCAAGTCAGGCTACAAATAAGGATTTGAGACAATCAATAAAGCAATTTAGCATGTTGTGGATAAAATAGCATGTTTGAAGCAACACTATCACTAATATAAGTATGTGTGAAAATGAAAAATGAAAAAAATGATTTTGTGTTGAAAACTATAAATTTTTTTATAGTATCCCAACATGTCTCTCCAACCCTTCTCAGACACATGTTTTGATAGCAACACTTTATAGTGAAAATTTGAGCACCAAACTCACTCCTAATAGGTCACTAAAAAATATAAACTTATAATCTCATACTGAAAAGGCAGAATATCACAACTCATAATCTCATACGGGTATACTTAAAATCCAAAAATGGTGAAACTATAATGAAAAGCCACAATATCACAACTCATAGGCAACACAACAACCATAGAGCATCAAGAAGAAGAAATTGGCAACACATAAACTATCTTCAGTATCAACAAGAAGAAATTGTCTGCATAGATATACTACTCTACCACCTCGAGGTTTTGTGGCTTGGGACTGTTGGATGCCAATTTCATCATTTGAAGATGCAGTTGGTGTTGCCCTTTATTGTGTAACCACAAGGGTAGAAAGTTGTGCCACCTCAAGGTTTTGTGATTGCTACATGAATATGAAACTATTGTTAATGAAAGTTAGAACACTAAAGTATGAAATAAGAGTATATGGCATGATAAACTCAATAAGAGTATATGGCATGATAAACTCACTTTCTGACAAGTGGCTTTGTTGTGGCCTTCTTCTCGGCATATTGAACATCTTAATGATGACCCTACTTTGGACAACTTATCAGGAGGAGGAATAGGCAAGTCAGACACTCTCTTGCATTTGTGTTGTTGATTGCTGAGCAGTGGCAACCCTTTTTCTCCTATTGGCTTCCTCTATTCTACTCCTCTTCTTCTTAGGTCTACCAGGAAATTTAACCATAGGTGGTGGCTCCATAGGTTGGAACCTATCAATTCCCCAAAAAGTTTTCCCCCGCACAAGTTGAAACTTAGTTCTATAGGTTGACAGATATGCATCTATGTGGTAGAACCGTGAGATTTGAGTAAGTGGATCAACGTTAGCATGAAAAAGAGCACATATGGCATGCTAGCAAGGGATAACAATTAAATCCCAAGCCCTACATGTGCATTGCTGTTAGGATCGGATTTGACCAAGAGGGGGGGTGAATTGGTCTAATAAAAATTTTCGCAAACGTTGAAAGCTAAAACAGAGTATGAAAGAAGATGGCATAGAAATTTATCCTGGTTCGATCCTCTTGACCTACGTCCAGTCCTCAGAGTCCTCTGAGCTTTTCAAATCCACTAATCACGAAGGATTACAATCAACCAGAAGAGGATCTCTCCCCCTTCCTAACCCAAACTAACCCTCAGACACTTATCCCCGTGTCTAAACTCAACCAAGGTTCTCCAACCTTGAACAACTCTCTTAATAGCAATAAATGAACAAGAATATTATCCTCTATGAGAATTTAATGATAAGCACTGAAGCTCTTTAATGAGAGTATGAAAAACAGAGTATGAAAGTGAAGCGTAATAAATTTGATTTCTCGTATGTGCGTTCTCTGTCTTGCCGAGACTTGAATGCTTCGCCTTTTATAGGTGAGAAGATTAAATGTCCGTTAGAGACATTAATATTTCCGTTAGACCCATTGTCTTCATTTTCCTTCCCGCATTGAATGCGTCTGTAACTTTCTGACAGTAGGTAGAATGAAGATCTGAGATTTTGTTCGTTGAATCTCTATTTGTTTAGGCAATCTAAACTTCATTCCCTGTTAATAAATAAGTCAGATAAGCATTTATGATGGTTGGTGTGATTCAAATAATCGTTGCATGAAAAAGGAAAGATTTTAGAATCAGTTTAAATTCGCTGACACGCTGCGCGATTGTCAGAATGTGGAACTCGAGTTTTGTCTCTTCAAAACTCGAGTTATTGAAGAATTTTCAAAGAGGAAATTTCATAACTTTTGTTGAAACTCGAGTTTGAATAAGAGTTTTGATAAAACTTGAGTTGTAAAGCTCATAACTCGGGTTTCCAGGAGTTCCAGTAGCCCAAAATGCTTTACGCTCTTCGACACTCGAGTTTCATCTGGAAAAACTTTAAGTTTTGAATGTTTTCAAGTCATAACTTTCATTGTAACTCGAGTTCTCTTGAGAGTTTTGTATTTCAACATTTTTGTCCTTCGAAACTCAAGTTTTCCTTCATAAAACTTCAAGTTATAAGAGTTTCAAAACATAACTTTTATATGAAACTCGAGTTGCATTGGAAGTTTTGAGTCTAAAAGAAGTTTGCCTCTCGAAACTCGAGTTTGATACCACGAAACTCGAGTTCTAAGAAAACTCTAAGTGAAACTTCAAGTTTGGAAAGAAGTTTTGAAGTTTAGAAAATTTGTCTCAGCTCGAAACTCGAGTTCTGAAAACCTGAAACTCGAGTTCTGTCAAGGCTTTCACTTAAACTTGAAGTATGAGAAGACAGTTTTGTTTCTCTCTCTTCGAAACTCGAGTTCTGAGATACATAACTCGAGTTCTAGCAAAACTTCCACTAAAACCTCGAGTCTTAGAAGGAAGTTTCGTTCTTCAAAAACCATTTGAGAGGCCGAAACTCGAGTTCTAATAAATGAAACTCGAGTTCTACCAAAACTTCCAACATAACTTGAGTTTCCACTGCAAGTTTTGATTTTCCAAAAGACTTCCAATGAACGAAACTCGAGTTTTAAAATATGGAACTCAAATTTTGAGATAACTTTCATTCAGACTCGAGTTCCTTTAAAAGTTTTACATTTCTAAAACCTTTTTCAACACTCGAAACTCGAGTTTTAACTTCCAGAACTCGAGTTTTGATGTAACTCGAATCAAAACTTGAGTTCTCTTGAAAGTTTGAGATTTTGAACACATTTTTAAACACTGTAACTCGAGTTCTAAAGAACACAACTCGAGTTTTCTCAAACATTTCATTAAAACTCGAAGATTTACAAAAACTTTCTGAAAACTAATAATCAAAACACAATTTCAAAAACATATTTGTCATCATCAAAACATTATCTCAACAATTGCCTCCTATTTATAAAAACTATGTGCCTATCATCACCCTCATTAACCTCATATCCACCATCACTATTAAGGAACACAGTACAACCTGTTGACAAGTTCTTGTTTATCTCGAATGGTGTGACACACTTAGGACTAAAGTTTCCCTCCACTTAGAGACATTCCTTTCACTCTCTGCCCACCTACTCATTAACTTGACTCTAATAGCATCAACATTTTAATTATAGGCAAATAAGGACACTCATCTATCCATGCATTAAAACTCTCACTAAGGTTGTTATCAACCGTCCATGATGAAGAACGTGTATTAAAATACACTCTTACCTAACACTTTGGGGGAATAAGACCACTGCTTCTTTCTTCAATGATGCCTTCTCCTTAAGGTTGTTCTTGACTTGTTCTTTGTAAGTGCTCCATGCACATGCAAAAAACTTCTTTTTCAATTCAACCCCCTCCATCTTTTGCTCCAATTGGCATAGATGTGTCTAGCACACAATCTATTCTCATCCTTGGTTAAGAGCTTAGAGAAATGTAACCCCTGGACATTTCACAACATTAGTTAGTAACCTCATTACTCTTAAAAGAATTTTAGCTAACTTTTCTTAACCAAAATTGTAAAGTAAGCACCTTTTGCATATTGGACATAATAGTGACACTTTCCCCTTGTTCTAGCTACAGTGATATTTTAAGTCATTCTAAAAGCCACCTCCAGTTATGTGTGTTCTCCTTCTACGTCACTACGAAGGCAATAAGATACATACCATCATCTTCATCTAGGCTAGTGGCTGTTAACATTATGCCTCTTGCGTTGCCTTTTAGGAAGGTTCCATCAACCCCTATTATGGGTCTACAGCCACTCTTCCAACCAGTCTACATGGAGAATGAGAGAGACACATAGAGAGAGAGAGAGAGAACATGGATTATATTCTTGATACAGAACTATATGAAGCTAAAAAATAAAATCTACGAAAGAGATCAAAGCAAGGTTACTTCATAGATGAAGAATCAAATATAGAATACTTTCCAGACGGTAGTTCTTACATACAACATAGAGAAACACTTATTAAATCTTCCTATCACATATTTTCTATCAAAATCTGTATAGCATTAAAAATCATAAGATAGATATGCAAGCTTGGGAGATTTTTACTCATAAGAGTGAAAACAAAATGAAGTTATCAAAATCAACCCATCATTAAAAATTATCAAAAATAGCCATTCATTATACAAGGCCATAACAAATAACAAAAGTTGCTAGCTCAAAGCACTCACCCACAAGTAGTTGGTTAAGTATAACAAATTAGTTAAGGATATTACCTTTGATGTGTTGAAGTATACATACATACGGCCGAACCCCCTCTTTCCTCTTTGAAGAGCATCCTTACTTGTAATTCCTTAGCTCGTTATAGTAGGTGTCCGAGTTCTTGAACTCATCTATGTAGCTACCTTCCATCTCTTCCATTATTAATCTTTTTGCTCTTTTGCACTTGAATATGTTGACATGCAACTTCAACTCATCTTCTACATCCTAAATTGTAAGGAAAAATGATTAAAAGAACAGAGGAATTATAGGAATTTTTAAGAACACTAAATTGGTCAAGTGATCAGAAAATCCCCGAAAAGCATTTTCGGAAGAAAATTTTCAGGTAAAGCAACCTTAAAGCTACTTTTCTTTTATAAAGGAGATTGTGGGGCATGAGGAGTGCCACTTGGTGCCCTCTTTTTCAAAGAGAAAAAGCAAGAAAGATATTTAACTCAAAGTGGTAGATTACATCAGTATAAAGTTACCCTAGCAGTATAAGTGGACCCCACAATTCTTTTTACTCATGGTCAGTTTATTTTAAACATATTCCAGCCCTCAAACTGCCATTTTCGTCCAGCTACAGCAGGAAAAAGAGAGAGCAAGTCGTGCACCTCAAGAGGAGTGAAGAAGAAGAGAACTCAAGCAAAATCTAAGGTAATTGCCTAATTTTTCCTATGGAATTGATCTACAAGCTCTTCTCTTCCTTTTGAATGGTGTAATTCTTGATATGATGAAGTATTTGAGCTGCTGGAGATTTAGGTTTTAGAGAGAGAAAATCAAGAAGAGAGTGATTTTGATCAATCAAATGTTACCAAACAACTTCTTGTGCAATTTGCATCATTTTGGCATTTGGTTTGAAGTGATTTGAGCTCATAT
>QFDD01115551.1:0-11891 GCA_006871305.1 Vachellia collinsii
TAGCAATAAGTTAATAATGATAGTATGGTTTATTTTTGGATTCATGCAACTACACAAAACTCCACTCTAATATTTTATACGCCAAATTAGTGTTGATCTAAGAATTATTTGCATGTAATTTTTTTATTTTCATTAAACCCGTGATTATTTTTAAAGTTGATTAATGAAAAAGTAATTCATATTACTTTCACCCTAGACCAAATAAGTATGTGCGTGTAAATGAGTCGACACTTCACCATTGCATTAGGTAGTTTTCACATATGGTTTTCATAAGAAAATAAGAAAGACAAAAAAGTTAGGTAAATATATAGGAAATGATGAGAGAGTTTAAACAAACATCAATTTATTATTGTTAAATGGTCTATAGTAATGATAACCATTAAGTTCATGTTTCCAGATAAGCATCCAATCCAATTATAACTCGAAAGAAACAAGAATCATACTGATGACTCCGACCCTCAACTACAAGTTCAGATTGATTTTTTTTTTTTAGAGATTAAAGAAGTTAAATAAACTATTTTAATTATATATACTGAAATACTTATATATAATTAGATTATATATTGATTTATACATCAAGTAAATTAATTTTAAAAATGATAAAAATATCAGTTTATCTAACTTTTTTAATTTTCTTAAAAAAGTCAACTGTGATTTATAATAAAGATTGTATGTAGTATTTCATGATAACAAGGTCCAAGAAGAAAAATTGTAATATTAAGTCTTGTTAAATCTCAGAACCATATAAGTAGACAACTGAAGTAGCTAGCTAGGTCACATATATATATATATACACTACACTCATTATTCATCTTCCTCATATGCAAAAGAAGGTTACAAGGGACCGAACTCTTCTGCAATTTATAGTGACCCAGCAATTAACACTTGAGACTCTATAATGGATATAAAATCATACATATGTATATAATTTTCATATTATTTAATATCTCAACCCATGGAATAAGAAGGGGAGGGTAAATTGATTACAGTTGTCTTAACTTTGGTCATCATGTTTATGCTGTTGGTAATGCCTTGGGATCCAATCCCACTGTCCTTGATACCCTGTCATAACATACATGTAAAAGCATTTGTTACATTTCAAAGCATACATGGTAGTGTTGATTACCTGTATAAACAAGAGCTTTGGCAATTTAATTTAATTTCACTTTTTTTTTTTGGTTCAAAATCAGTTTGCTTCTATATAAAGGTTAAACTTAGGTGTAAATCCCATACCTAGATGTTATTGGAAAAATAAAGTAAAATGCCCTCAAATTAACAATATTGACGTTAAAATTTCTTTAGACCTGCATGAAATGAGTATTTTCATTGAGACAATTGTGAGGGTAGAGCAAGTGATTTCCATTGTTATCTAATCCTCTAGTTCTAGTGACTCAAACTTTAAGATACAATTGAAGAGAGGTGTGATAATAGTATATTTGCTGAGGTCAGCCACATGGATGACATTATTTCATGACTACTTATGTTGCAATTAAAGTGTAAATGGAATGAGTCTCAGTGGATTGAATCACACGCTCCAAACCATAGGAAAGCAAACTGATATGTAATGTATCGAATGGTATTGGTGAAATGAGTGGGTTCACCTGGAAGGGAAAATGATCCGGTCCACGAGCTGGGGCAGAATTTATCTGAACTGTTCCTGTCTCCATTGCATCACTGATCAAAATTGCTTTGTTCACATCCTTCGTGAACACACATCCCTGCACAAGTGTTTACAGTGATGCAAATTACGTTGATCACCAAGATGACAGACATATGATATAAGCCATTGACCTGTTTGCAGAGTTACAGAAAAAATGCTCAAGCAAATTATACCTGAAGTCCAAAATTGCTGGCATTGCAATGGTGGATTCCTTCTTCAACAGAACTGATTCTAATAACTGGCAAAACTGGTCCAAATGGCTCCTCCCAAGCTATTCTCATATCTTGCCTCACATTATCAAGCAACAAAGGCCAAATTAGGTTTCCTTCTCTTCTGTATTCCTGGCAAAATGTTGCTCCTTTCTGCTTAGCATCCATCACCAGACCTTCAATGAAATTGGCCGATGACTCGGACACAACTGGAGTGATGTCACAGTCATTCTCAGGTGGCCCAACAGTCAGTTTTGCCACCCTTGCCTTCACTTTCTCTACCAGAGCATCGGCAATGGATTCCATCACCAGGACAACCTTAACAGCAGTGCACCTCTGACCACTTTTACAAATAAAATGAAAGAAACGGTTTAGTCGCCTTTACAAAAATATCTCTAGAATGGCTTTTCCCCAAGAAATCGTGTCTAGGTAAAAATGAGCATGTTATCACAAGAAGAACACATGCTTCTGGAATAGACGATGTACCTGGTTCCTGTTATTCATAAACCTAATAACACAATGTTTGTCTCAGGTTATGCAATACTGTGAAATTTGTAGCAATTCATCATAATTGTTCTAAGTCAATCCTTGTATAGTTTTTCTCATAAGGATGGAAAAGTACGCTGAAGGAAGGGTTTTACTAGATATCAAGAACTATCCTGCTTGGTTTAAGTGCTAATTCTTATATGCCATTTACCTATAAGAAAAGCCTCCTTTAATAATATTTGCAGCCACCAAATCCAGGTCAGCATCTTCAAGCACAATACAGGCATCTTTTCCTCCCAACTCCATTTGCAGAGGAATCATGCCTGCTTTCTTTGAAATTGAAATCCCAGTGTCTCCTCCAGTGAAGCTGAGGAATACATGAATTAAAAGTCAGCATTAGCAACATTAATTACATGCAAGAAATAGATGATTGAAGTATCCTAATGGTGGCATCTAAGGAAGAACAAGTTGTCACCTTATACAGTTAACTCCTGGATGCATAGTGAGGAAGTCCCCAATCTCAGATCCTTTGCCAGTAACACAACTGATTAGGCCTTTGGGAAAACCAGCCAAGTGAAAGCAGTGCACCATATGTAGCGCAGAAACAGCTCCCTAAATAGCAATACACAGGATGATTATTAGATATTGAATTTCAAACACTTGTGATAAGATATGCTTTGGTGAATAAATGGTTCAAGTTGCGCCACCAAAATGCTTTGCACACTGTATGTGAGTGTGGATAACTGGATATGCATTTGTTGTGGCTTTAAAAGGTTTCAAAATGCAAATTCGAGTTATATATACCTGAGTTGGAGGCTTCAGCACAATGGAGTTTCCAGCAATCAGTGCAGGAGCAATTTTTGACACAGCAAGGTTGACAGGGTAGTTAAATGGTGGAATGGCTAAAATCACTCCCAATGGAATCTGAAAATCAAATGGAACTTTATTAGATAACGTGATATACTTATACAAAGAAGGTAGCAAATGGTAACCAAATGTAGCACTTATCTTATTTTCAAGAATATTATGAAGCAATGAAATGTGGTACAAAGTTTAAAGCATTAAACGCAGTCTGGAGTTTGATAATGTAGCTGATGGTGAAGTCATACATTATGATGTCATCTTAAATTCAAAATGCTTTCAGCATTTTTAGAGGCTGCGTGCTTTGGCCATTTGACAGCAGCTCTACCCTTTACGGAATGCTATCTTTGTCCAACAAGGACCAGTTCATGAAATTAGAACATTCTGTCCAAACCAGGAACTCTATATGCTTTTCAAAATTTTATGAAATTAGATGTAATGCATCGTTTTTTTTTGGATCAAGAAATTTATGATGTCAAAAATTCGGATTTAGCAGATTATATCACACTTGACCCAAAAAAAAAAATAAAAAGAACGAGCACCAAACGGAAAAGCACAAATGTCAAGGCTTAGGGTTTTTTATATATACAAAGCAAAGCTCCTTGGGCTTTACGGTTTATTTGGGCCAAAAATTGACCTTTACAGTTTACTGTACAGTTCTTTTGTTTCCATAACTTTATCAAATGGTTTGTTCAAACCTGATCATTTTTAGTGATATAGCACCGTATTATACATACAATAAAAATAAGTGTTAAAACTTTACCTTGGATGTCAGGCAATATTTTGTCCTTTCATTTCCAGGAAAACTATCTGACACTAAGAATTTTCCCTCTCCCAGAATCCTCACACCTTCTTCAGCACAGTAAGAAACCAGATCCCCTGATCTCACCACCTTCATGAACAAATTATATATTAGTTACCTTGACGTTTAATTTCTTTGTCCAAAACAATAACATACTTTTAACCCGGAACCGATTGCAGAATATGTACCTCAGTAACAGCATCTTTGGCTGGCTTTGCTATTTCTTTCACCAGGCACTCTGCAATTGAAGCCTTGTGCTCCTTGAGGATAGCAGCTGCCTTATGAAGGAGTTCAGCTCGTTTCCACAGTGGAGTCTTCGCCCAAGACTTTTGTGCAGATTTTGCCGAGTCCATGACTTTATTGACCTCTTCTTGTGTGCACGCTACATTCATATCATTAAAAAAAGTTATCACCGCAGATCATAGGAAAACCATTCATGGACCTTATCTGAAAGAGCTTTCCTCCCTTTTAAATTTTGGTAGCTCTTCACAATCACATTATATGAAAACCTCCATGACTAAAGAGTCACATCTGATTTTCGTTCCCTCTCATGTCTTTAATCAAAATTAAGTTCCAGCACAAGATTTCGCTGGCATAAAGGACTTTCTGTACGAACATGATAAAAATTGATGTGACTATCTTTAGGACTTCAGTTAACTGCTTAGACTTGCTGAATTGAAATGACTCCACTTACGATACAAAATCAGGAGCTTCTGCTTTTACTTGAGATCACTTAAAGAAAGCTGGAAGTGAGATTTTCATAAATACAACTATAGTACTTGCTAGCTGGCATCTTGCAGATCAAAGAGTCATTTCACCAAACAAATTGGAAACATAAATGATCCGCAAGCATGCAAGCCTCCAAGCACATAGTGGCACTAATTTACTAGCTCAAGTCGCAGACTACCGAAACATGCACTGACACTCCAAGATTAAGAAAGAATTTATAAAGGGGAACTGAATTTGAGACTTGAAAAGCAAGACAGAGCTCGAAATTAAGGAAAGGAAGAAGCTACAAATCCTTAACGGGTACAAAAAATTACCCTGAACTTTGTACTGAGTGTTCCTGGTGGTGGGATTGATGATGTTAACGGTTTTGGAAGAAGAGGATTTGCTCCATTGGCCATCAGAGTAGTACTTGTAGACATCTCCGTCAAAGATCTCAGCGAACACTCCAGTTCCAGCCATTTGAGAGAGGAAGCTGAAGAAGAAGGTTTGGATTTGGAGTGAGGGAGTGAATGAGTGAAGAATGAGAGAAGCAATTGGGTGAATGTATTTATAAGGAGCGAAGATGAACCACACGAACTGAGGAGGAAGGTTGAATTGTGGGAGGTAATTGATTAGGTGGCTCAAAGCTTGCCACCTGCGTGGCATTACGACTGCGCCATGCAGTGACTTTTTCTGATGTTATAGTTTTACCTCTCTCTTATTTTCCTCTCTGGACCGAGGTTGACAATGGATGGTTCTGATTTGATATGAAACATCTGAAACATTATTACCTATAATTTAATAAAAGTTTGGATAATTTTATTAAAACCGTTTATTTTAAATTTGAGATACTAAAATTAAAATAAAAACTTAAATAACCAAAAATTGTATTAATCCTGTAATATTTTATTAAACTGAAATTTTGTTATTCTATATGTATTGTAATTATGAATTATGTAGATAGTACTATATTAGTATAAAATTATTTATTTCATTTATAATAATAATAATAATAATTTTTTAGAATAACAAATCTGAGACATCCATTTTCTTTAATATAAAAGTGACTGGGATTTTAAGAAGAAAAAAAGAAAAATGAGAGAACTGATACCCTATTTTTCCCTCTCCAAAATTTGTTACCCCACAGAAATCACCACAGTCTTATCAGTTATCACCCTAATAATTAATTAATAATAAGTTTTTTTTTTTGTAAATATTGCAATTGATCTCTTGGAATTGCATCCAACTATTTCATTCCCTCTAGCGTGAATTAAAAATAAAAACCCTTCTACAAGGTATTTTAGATAATTGCTTTTATTGGTATGTGTGAGTTAATAAGGACCAGAGGAGTACTACATAAACCTAATTTGAACCTAGTAGCTAATTAATACTCTTTTAATCTTATTTATAAGGAAGATAGAGAAGATTTTTTTATCCTGTTTGAGTAAAAAAATGAGTAAATTAATAACAGTTCGGTTCCTTTTTTTTTTTTTTGAAAAAATCAATTGCAAATATCAATCTAGATAGCTAAAAGTAGGCATCTCAATTGCAAACTAAGAGTTAAATTTTAAAAACCTAATTGTTTTATTTACAATTTGTAATGTAATAATTTTGAATAATTTTACAATATATATTTCAATTTTTCCAGGATTTAACTGTTATTAACTTACTAGCTGTTATTGTTCCTTGCAACTATTCATAAACTGTATATATTATTTATTGTCGCATTCCCACCACAAGCATGCATGCCAAACGAGGCATGTTCATGACTCTCTCACGCCTTTGTTTTAATTATATGCATGCTTTATCATACTATGACGTAACCACATTTGTAAAGGAAATGAAATTAAATATCACAATTTATTTACACACACAGAGTATATTAAGAATTAAAAGTAGTATATAATTTAATTGAAACTAACATTAATCATGTCAAATTTATTGGCAAAAAAATCATGTCAAATTTAAGAAATTTGAGTGACTTTTTGGGGCTAAATTAAACAATTAGACTAGGAATCACCTTTTTTAGGTAAATATTGATTGGAGGTAGTGAGAGGACTTCAACTTAATATTTGACAAATTGATATTACTATTTATGATAACAATATGAAATCAAGTCGTTGGTAATTTTGACTTGAAATTGGGCCTTGAAGTGCAACATATATATATATATATAGAGAGAGAGAGAGAGAGAGAGAGAGAGAGATAGATGTGGTGTTCAATTGTTATATATTTATGGGACCTAATTTCTTATATCTGCTCTGAGCCTTATTGCTATGCCTTCATCATTCTCACCTGTATCAATCAACTCCTTTCTTTCCTGCCATCCCTCTATCTCTCTACCTTTTGAAAGCGACTTCATCTTCATCCTCACCCATATCGGATCCACATCCACACACATATATGAAATGCATTTTATGAGAGTTTATCATATGAGTAGCACCATCACTTCGTTACAATTGTATATATAATATCATATGAACATCCAATCTAACTTCTGAACCAACTATCTTATCCTGATTGGAACTTACTGCCATAGTCTTAAAAAACGAATGAAGTCCATATGATACTTCCAGAACACTAACACACGATGTATCAGAAATAACATCATTAGGTATAATTATGATTTTATATCAACATGTTTTTGACATGGAAGATCAGACAGAGCTGCAGCCACGGAGTATATTTATCTAGGTTATGTTCATATTAAGCTTATGAATAACTTAAAAGTCTTTATTTTATCCAATATATCCGGTATATATTGATATTACTGACTGTTATTAGAAACTTTTTTATAATTTTATTACTAGATATCCGAACAACTAACTAATTCGATTCAAAGTTTACTCAAAGTTACTGCTCTTCACCCCTTCCAACAAGTGTAGTTAATGAGAACTTAACCCAAGAGCTCATACCATGTGCCTAGCATGGGTGTTGTAATTTTATATATTTTAAGATATGCAAAGGATAATGTTAATTAGTAGTTGGAATGAAATTGGTGTTAAATATATTAAAAACGCTATATTGAGCTTCAAAACACAAGTTTATCGATGAGACTAAAAAAATACATGTAATATGCCATTAAAATATAGAGCACATGTTCAAGTATAGGGCAATTTCTTGAGTGGCTTTGGGAGATAAGGTGTTTGTGGAAATGGAATCAAACTTCTTTGACCAAAATCGATAAAAACCGATTAAAAATTATAAGGTTCAGTTCGGTGTTTTCTTTTATAAATTCAATTAGGTTCGGTTTTGCATGTTTGAGACCTTCATTTGAACTGAATTTAAAGTTGTTTGAATTTTTTTTAAAAAAAAAATATTTAATGACATCTATTTATTTTAATTTCACGGTATTTTATATTGTGACATGTTGAGTTTATTTATCAATTCTTTCATTCCTTATTGGTTTGATTTTTTTTTTTTGCCTAAAACTGAGTCTATGAACACCCCTATGTGAGGAACTTCCTTAAGTTCTTTTTTTTTAGTTCTAAAGCAAATAAAGAAAAATAAATAAATTAGTTGAAGTGTCAGCAACTTGACGACTCTGTACAGCTTCATCACAGCCAGGGGAAAAAAGTAAAGGATATTTTAATTATTTGTATTGTAGAGTCTGATTTAATTGAAGGCCACAAGATGGTATTAAGTGAATTGGATTTGAAGGCACCTTAATTTGAGAAAAACAAAAGTGAGGGGTGGGTGAATGGGGTTGTGAGTGACTATTATTAACAAGAGTTGTTGGGAAATTGAAATGTTTGGTGCAAAATTGAAAAGGTACACAAAATTAAAGAAGTGATTAATGGCCACATATTGTTAGGGTTCAGGTGGTTGATTGTTATCCTTAGCTAGGCTCCTTTATATATGTACCACTTTCTTGTTATTGGAGGATCATGAGAAAATTCCTAATATCATCTCAATCTCTTGCTCCACTTGTGTAATTGAAGTCTTAAGTGATAGGCTCCTATGGATTTTCAGAATAGGACTTTGATTTAAGGATGAGGAACATGCATGGATTTTCTCTAATTAAGAAAAATACTACCATGGCTTTTGTGAACTATACGAAGTACGAGAAATGGTTTGTAGAGTGTTCACATAAATACTTATGGGTTACATGCCAATCTAGATCCTTACATTGGAGATTTAAACTCACAAGTTTATATAAGTAATGAATCAATATTTATTGGCTGCAAAATCCTAATTCTTAACTGCTACTCACACACCTTATTTTATACCATCTTATTTGGATAGGTGTTATTATAACTTATCATATCATAAAAGCATATTGATATATTTTCATTATTGGTGTTTCGTGATATAATGTTGTTATTCCCAGTGCACATATAGAATAATTATCCTTTTATTAAAAGTAATTATATTTTAAGAACTGTTATGCACTGAAATATGATTACTTTTTCTAGCAAAAATATGACGTTATGTTACGAGAAGCTGGTCTAATTAGATTGAAGACTAGTTACATCAATATCTAAGAGCAATTTTCCCTTTCTTTAAATACATTCAGGCCTGGTTAAAAAAAAAAATACATTCAGGCCATTCAGAATGGGCCAGCCCATCAAAAACCGATCTGACCAAAGATTCAAAAAACTACTAATTTGTACTAAATGCACAATATATAATAATTAAAAAGTGTTTATTTCACCAATGCCCCATCTGGTACATAGAAATATTTTTGTTGGAAATGAAAGTGGAATCGGAAGTGGAAGTGAGTTTCAAAATATGTTTGGTAAGATAGAAGATATGATATATAATTTTTAATTGAAATACATATTTAAAGTATAAAACTACTAAAATACCCTTAAAACAGGAAAAAAAAAATCTTTCATAGTAAACATCACCACCATCGATCTCTCTATCCATTCACCATCATCGGAATTTGTCCACATGCAGCCACCATAGAAATGTCGGCCACCATCAGAGAAGCAATGATCTCAGCCACCATAAGCAACACAGCCGGCCACCAAAAAGGTCAATAATCCTCCATTTTTGCACAAATTTCAGCCATAAACAATTAGGAATAACTCAAACAAAAAGAAGAGAAATTGAGAGGCATAGTCAAATCTAGGTTTGAAAAGAAGAAGAGGGAGGAGAAGGGGCTGGGATTTGTCGGAGAAGAGGTGGATGGTGAGTTTGAAGAGAAGAAAAGGGAGACTTCATCCTGGGTTTTTGACATCGTGGATGATGAATTCGAAGAGACGGTGTTGTTGGAGACAACATTGTGGGAGGTGACATCGTGGGTTTTTCATCGAAGAGATGACATCATGGACGATGGTGAGGCATGGGTAAAATGGTCGAGGCATGGGTAAAATGGTCAAGGCATGGATTTCGTAGAAGTGGAACTGACTTCCCATGAGGGGATCATGAAACCACCCCTTCCCATATCCAATGGAAGTGCCACTTCCATAGAAATGAGTTGCATACTACCCAACATACCAAAAATCACATTCCACCTTTAGTTTCAATTTCAACTCTCCACATTCATGCTACCAATGACAAATGGGGCATAAGGGTTAGGTCAAGCAAAAAAGGTTAATCCATTATAACATATAGAAACAATGTTCAAATTTCTGTTAAAAAATGTACCTATATTTAATATCTAATAATATCTCAAATAAGAATGCATTTATTAGGAGATACACAGTTTCAATTTATCCAAAAAAGACAATGATTAGTGCCAAATTTGCCTTGCAATTTACTTTCACCCCAATTTAATATGCACTATACCATATGAGAATAAAGTCTATACAATGGTAAATAAATGATAAAAATTGTATATTGGTATGAAGAATTTAATAATTTAACTTATCAATAGGATTAAAAAAACTTTCACGCTTTTCCTTATAAATAGAACAAAACCAGAGTATGTATTGGCTAGTCCTGAATTGAATGGTTGAATTGCACCCACGTACTGCAAAATTTAAATGGTCATTGATTATTGCAGTCAAAGAAAAGTTTGGAGCTTAATTAGATCCTTTAGATATTCATTTTTATCCTTTGGAATTTATGTAAGTACTAGAACTAGAGTAGTGCAAAACTTAACTTTTTAAAATATATTCAAGTCCATAAAGGCAATTAGCTCATTTTGCCAGTTCTAAATTCTAACCATTGAAGGGGGCGTCCTTTTTTTTTTTAAAAAAAAAAAACTTATATTAAGGACATTTTAGCAAATTAACTACAATTTAATTTTACATGAGAACCAAAAGTCTGCAGTAAAGTTTCAAAATTGAGCTTTACGTGAAATTATTTATAGATTATAGAAGCCCATGACATTCTCCTATGATTTAGAGCCAAAATAAATAAACACAGTAATAGAATCCCAAGCCCCCACCAAAACCTGAAATGGTTGAGTTTTGATGGTAGCTCTTGAAAATGATCAACCTATCATGGTGGTGTAGAAGCTTATGCATGCAAGGAAAAGGGCCGAATAAGAGCTTTCGGTCACAGGATATTATATATATCTGACATCCACACAGAAAGGGCAACTGAGAGATTGATAAAAAAAAATTATATAAAAAGGTTGCAAGCTCTAGAGAGTAAAACTCGTTAATTTCCACAAGTTAAAAGCATACAAATCATCAACTCCTCAGGAAATAATCAAAAACAAAGAGATCTTATCTTAATGTTCCACACAACAAAAGGCCAAGAAAAATGTGAAGATACTGCCTACTGAAGACCTTGTTTCTACGCAAAGACATTCCATGCTCTCCATATTTCGTTATGGCCCTAAAACTTATTGAGCCTTTATGTATTGCTGAACAATATCTAATGCCGGTGACTCCTCTCCAAAATCCTGCAGAATATTTCAACAAAGAGCTCAAGAACCATAATGCAAGTATGATAAACAAAAAAACGAAGAATGTAATTTGTTTATACATTATTGCCATTATTCATAACGTCATTTCTAATCTTTTATAGAAGATGCTGCAAAAATTGATGGTAGAATAAATGATATTCGTTCCCGTGAAGAGCCTATACCTTCACAACAACGCAAGAGCAGCCAACTACTTTCCTTGCTTTGCCCTCAGAATCAATCTTGCACAACTGCATATGATGAAAATAAAATAAACAAATTAAAATCTCTTCTGTTATCTTATTAGTATATGAAACAGATCTATTATCAAAACAAAATCTAGAAAGAGAGACTACTAAACCA
>QFDD01115552.1:0-15783 GCA_006871305.1 Vachellia collinsii
TTTTATTAAAAAAACTATTTTATTTCAAGTTGATAATACTTAAATCCATGTGGATCCTTAGTATAATTGCTAGTTGATTAGTTTAGGAGAGATTAAAAAACTTGAATACATTATTTAAAAATATTTATCTATATACATATTTAGATTATATATCAGTCATACAAATCAATTTTTTAAAAAAAACAATAAATATAAATACTTTAAGGTAATTTATTTAATTTTATTAAAAACTTCAAAACAATTAATAACTCTTATATTAAGAAAAAAAATGTAGTGTTTAATATGATAAAGGCAGTGATTGAATCTCCTTCACTTCATTTAGAAAAAAGAAGTGAAGATAATGATGATTAGAGTGTTAATACTTAATAAAGTTAATAATGAATGATGGACATATTATATATATGTTTGAATTAGTGGAAGAAACTACTTTTTTTTTTTAAAGAAGTTTCAAATATATAAAGTAAATTTATTTAAAATAAATTATTTCAACTTAGATCATAGCTCTAAAGTAAAGAGGGTCACTTTATATATACACTAATCCACACATGTGCATTTGTATAGTGGATGATGAATAAGAAGAGAAGGCATGTGGGGCCCGTTCTACCTACAGGCATAATGATATTTGGGGAAGACTTTGGACTCTCGCTCACTAGCTTTTAACCCCAGATTCCCGCTTCCTTCGGGCATCTTCCATATTCATTGCATATTTCATATTGTACTGTTACCAACTTTTATCACCCCACCCACCTCCCAATTTATATGAGCTTGATTCAAATTTTTTTTCCTAAAATATATTTTTTATTTGAGATAATTATGTTTAAAGTACTGTTCTGTATTAAATGTAAGTATTCCTCTCAAACAAAAATTTAAACCTTTATATGTTACGTTGGAAGGGATTATCCCATTCCGCTAGAGATAACCCTAGTGATAGTTTGATTTAAAGTTAATCACTACTATTTTTGAAGGGTTAAAATGCAAATTTATCTAGAAATTTTTGTTCTTAATTTATGTTGGCCAATTTTATTAAAAAACTAACGTTTACCTTTATAAATTGATATTAACCGTTAACATTTTAACTGTAAAGATAACATTGTTTTATTTTAAAACTTCTTGGAGAACCTTATTCGTAAAAGAAAAATTTCGGGTAAATTTGTACTTTAATCCATTTTTAAATAATAATATATTAATTTTTTTAAAAGTAACAACGATTTTCATTAAAAAAATATCGGTTGATACAAACCACGTTATAGTTGGATAATTAACAAATATTTTAAAACATTAAGAAACTAAAGTAAAATTTTGTATAAAGATAGAGAATTAAAAGTAGACCTTTACAAACTAAATTTATCTTCATGTGCAAAACTTGAATCCAAGATATGCCTTGCATATGCATGTGGTATATGCATTGAGGAGAGCCCTACGGGGTCAGACTAATCTAGATTCAAAGCTTGAGAGGACCATTTTTAAGCAATGCTTCTATCACCTATGTTGCTGTGTTTTCAAGTATTGAATTTGAGACTTTTGATTAAACTGAAACAACTTCTACCATTTGATTCAAGCTTTTGGGTTCTAGATATGCACTTCGGTTTCAAAGATATATGTATTTTTTTTTTTATCATTATTCAATCTAATTGGTTAATGTGTTTTTAAATATTTTTTTTAACAAAATTGAAAGACATATAGAATAATGAATAGCTAGGTAAGGTCCATAAATTCTGGTATATTTTTAACCTTTTGCTTTTGGATCTGTTTGAATCTACAATGAAAGATACCCAGCACCCATAAAGTCAGTCGCCAAATAATGAAGCCGTTGAGCATATATTGATGATTTATATCAATTTTCATGATATTATGCAGCCAGCTATATATATATATATATAGATTAATATAATTTTTAATCTCTTAAGTTTACATAAATTTTAGTTTTAGTTCATCAAGTTTCAAACATATAACTTTAGCTAGTTCCTATAGTTTCATAAAGATTTGGATGTTGAACGGTAATAATTATTACTGTTAAGAGTATGGATTAAAATTAAAAATCATTAAAAGTATAAAGACTAAAACTAAAATCTTTTGGACACTATACTTTTGATTAATTTTGGTTTTAATCTCTATATTTTTAAAGGATTTTGGTTTAATTTTTATTTAAACAAGTTAATTAATATTGTTAAATATCTAAGGCCTTGTTTGGTTCAACCGAAGGTAAGTGAAGTGAGGTTAATTAAAGAGATATTAGGATAGAGGAGGGGAGATTTTTAATTTTATTTGATTGGAAAGGAGGTTAGAGGAGGAGATGGTTATTGTTTGATTAAGAAGCGGAAGCGAGATGAGTTAAATAAACGTTAATATTATTTATATTTATTTTTTCTTCTTTTTACAATATTGATATTAAAATTACTATTTTTAATTTTTGAATCTTAAAAATTTATTATAGGAACTAAAACCATAGATTTAAAACTTAAGGGATTAAAATTAAAATTAATGTAAATTTAAAGGATAAAAAATGACATTAACCCTCTATATATGTATATGAGCACCACGAAGATTTGCTGTCTAACAAGAGTTACTTTGG
The DNA here is from genome assembly GCA_006871305.1 of Vachellia collinsii. Classification (NCBI taxonomy): domain Eukaryota; kingdom Viridiplantae; phylum Streptophyta; class Magnoliopsida; order Fabales; family Fabaceae; genus Vachellia; species Vachellia collinsii. The sequence goes on from QFDD01115552.1 coordinate 2,573, forward strand.
GAAAAAAAAAGTCTAATAAGAGTTAACGGTGACTAATTCTTTATATATACATATAGTGAAGATCATTAGTGGACAATGAAACACTACTTATACTCTTATTTGAATTTTTTTTAGTTATTTAATTCGTTCATAAATTTGAGTATACTTTTTTTTTCCAAAAACAAAACTTCGACTTCGATTTTAGAACAAACAGATACTAAAAGGATAAGGAAAAGATTCTTTTAATTAGCTCAAAATGATTATGTGCGGTGTTTGTACAACATGATTATTGATTTTTATTTCACGTGGAATAATTAAAGCAAGTTATTCGAAATTAAGCTAGTTGAGAGGCCATTAATTAGCATCAAGGACAAAAAAGATAAGAAAAACTAATAGCTAGTTGATGCGTGAGTATACTTATTTTTTATTCACATTATATAATTCACAATATATAATATTATTTCATGGGAAGAGCCTCGTTACTCGTGAGACGTCAAATCCAAGCAGAAATAAAAAAGGAGAAATATTTATCACTAGACTGAATAAGTTTCTTAATTAATTAAAGTAACAAATATAATAAAAAGGAGGCAACTTTGGAGGGACTTTAAAAAAAGTGATTTGAAGATACTTTATATGGGTCACTTTTATTATAAGCATGCATGTGACTCTTTTTCTTTTTTCTTTTTTTTTTTTTAAAAAGGAGAACCATATAGATTAGTCCACCAAACTAATGATAGCTATGTCCAAATAAAGTGTCAATTATTTGACAATGGGTCACTTATAAAAGTCGATAAATTTTTATAATAATTTTAAAGAGGTAAACATCAAAGCATGGACTTGGCTTCATTTGTTTATTAGTGATATAGTTTCAGCAGAAAGAGTCAAGCACAATTGTTGAGCCTCTTGTACGTAGCTAGCAACATACATACATACATACATACATAATTTTAAAAATGGTACCATGTCTTTTTCTTGACAAAATTTTCTGGTAGCTTAAGCATATATAACACACACACACACACACATAATGTGTCACTCATTGAAAATCTGGAATTTCTTATTTGAAATTTTAACGTCCATATTCTATTGATTATAATAACGAGGACATTTTAAAAACTTTTGATGAGAAGCGTGAGTTATAAGTATCAGTTGATATAGTTGTAAATTAAGGACTCTCAATTTATGAAAGTTAAATGGCTTATTTATAGCTGATGTCCTTCTATTTGCAACTTATGACAATTTTTTTTACAACTTAACTATCATTATATTAATTTTTAGGATCTAAATGTCGTTTTTTTTTATCCCGAAGAAAAAAGGCTAACAAAATTAATTAGTCTCAACTCAAATGCCTAAATGAAACTAAATTGAACCAATCAATTCAGTTACTCTCATTAATCCTAAATACAAGACTATTTTTTTATTCTTTACCTTAGTCTTATATATATATATATATATATTATATTATAAGACCTTCATAAAATAGAAAGTGATATGTATTGGTAAATCAAATGAGTATCATTTCACCTTTTTTAATAAAATGAGCAAGGGTAGGTTGGAAAAATTAGGAGTATGATTTTTTTTTTTTGAAAAGATTGAGGTTGCTAAGTATTTCGCTAATCATATTTATACGACAAAGAAAGATAATATATTTTCTGTTCTTTTTATAGGTCAAATTATTTAATTTTTCATATGGACATACAATTTCACCTTTTGTTGATCATTGTGTAGAACTTGCAAAATATATATATATATATATATATTAAATAGGGATAAAATTAAACAATCATTGTATTTTAATATAAGAATACAAAAGTTGATGAAATTCAAGATTTTTCTTAATTATATTGAAACATGTTGAGAGTAACTTGTGAATTGGATGAGATAATTATGTATGTTAATTCACTATTATATTAAAAAAAGTCCAACATTCAAGATTGAAAGGAGTATTTTGTTTAAGGTGTACTAATTAACAAGTTTTACCAAAAGTGTGTTCAATGTCATATATATGCCTTTTAGATATGCAAAAAATACTTATGAATATTTTAAACAGGAGTAAGAATGTCAATATTATTAAATATAACTTAACAGTGTTATTTAAGATTGTTACTTTTTGTGATAAGGTCCACATTATGTTTACATATATATGTATATATATGTAACATTGTTATGTCATATTTGATATTTTTACACTTTTGCCCCATCTTGAATATTTATGTGAATTTTTTGCACATCTAAAAAGCATATGATATTGGATGTATTTTTGGTAAAAACTCATTTATATTTTTCCATCTTGGCCTCTTATTCAAGGAAGTAAATCAAACCAAATCAAGGTTGAGTCTTGTGTTTTGTAAAGTAGAAGAAATGACAGTGTGTTTTGTATAAAATGGAAGAAAGAACTGAAAGTAAAGGACAATTATTTCAATGAGTTATATGTAACATTATGATGTAGTAGTATAAACTTGAGAGATCGATGTTGTTTGCTGCCTCTAAGTCTAATTAGATGATTTGGGAGAGAACTTTGGTTGTCAGTGTCTCAAAAGAACAATGGCCAAACTACCAAGAGATCTATCATTAATATATATTTGATGCTGCCTTCTTAATCTGCACCTATGATGTGTGTGTGTGTGTGTAAGTATGTATCAAAGTTCTAATTACTCATCTTCAAGTCCCCATTCCTCCATGCCTTTTGTGAAGTTTGTGATCATAAACAAACAACTTGAAAAGTTCAAAGCCCAAGCGAGACGCACAATCCATAAAGTGTGTTGTATATATATAGATTGACTCTTGTGATTGTTGAAAATTTTAAAAGTGTGTATCGGCTGAAGGACGAGTTTTTTCAATTTGTTTGACCGAGTCAGGGTGTATAAACCAATCTCATTAGCCTCTGTCAATGTAACAAAGAAAAATCTGGACATCTTGGAGCTTCAATTTCTACTCTGAGTGTGACTTTTTTCTATACTTTGAAATTTAGTGAACTCATGCATTAATGACTGGACTCCTGTATCATCCATCCAGCTTGCAGGGAAGAAACAGATGCAAAGAGAGACCTAGTCGCTTGTGTGTGTGTGTGTGTGTATACATAAGAGGAGGCTAAGCCATGCATTATTTGATATGTGAAGCTCAAGAGAGTGTGATAAAAATGGAAGTGAGGTTGTGGGTATTGTTGGTGACTTTTGTGGTTTTGGCACAAACACTGGTAATCAAATGTTGTGTGAGACAAGAGAGAGAAGCACTGCTTAATATAAAGGCTTATGTTCTTGATGGGTACGATAATGACACTCTTGTTCAGATGCGTTTATCTTCCTGGGTTACTGATGATCCAAACAGCGATTGTTGTACCTGAGATAGGGTCATGTGCCATGTTGTTTCTGGTCGTGTTTCTGAACTCTCTCTCCAAGCTCTTAATTACAGGCCTTCTGGTGCATTTGGTCTCTCCAGTGGAAATTATGCTGAGATTTCCATAGATTTCTTAATGTTCCAAAACTTGAAGGAGCTCACAAGCCTCAACTTTTCCCAGGGCGATTTTCGAAGTTTGGAAAACACTTCAGGTATATACAATATTAGCATGATGATCTTTTATCTTGCTTTTTTCTCCCCCTTTTGCGGTAGATTACAGTATTATATTTGGATAGTGATAAGTTGTCAATCTTTAATTAAGCCAGTATTTTTTAATTACTTTTTAACAGTTCACATACCATTGTTTATTCTTACTGTATACACACAAAAATCGATAGCGCTAGCTCTCTGGTTTTTGTTGATTGTTAGTCATTTTTCTTTGTTTTTCGCAAAACTTTCATTTGACCACACCAGATTTTTTAGGTGTAAAGGTAAAGAGGCTGCTTAAAAAATAGAGTGATTCAGCCGTATATAGCTTCAGTTTTCCATCTCCCTTACTATGATTTATTATTAGCCTTGGTTTCTAAAGGTTACTTGATTATATCCCAGTTTGAGGGTTAAAAACTATTTATTCAAGATGGAGGTCATTTCAATGCACTCATAAGATCGAATTAGTATGTATCAGATTCCAAGGCCAGTAACAATGAGCCAATAAGATTTGCATTAATTCACTTCATTACTGCTATACAGTTTTGGCTAATCTAAGCAACTGGAAGTCCTTGCATCGAAAAGCAATTACCTTGAGGGATCTCTGCCATTTCAAGGTAATCAGCTGATGTCATCATATTCATATTCTATATAACAAAAATTGTTTTAGCTTCCACTTCAATTCTATATATATATTTATATCAATTAATAACACTTGAGTACTTTTGGCCATAGAAATATGCAAGCTGAGGAAGATTCGTGTGCTGGATTTTAGTGACAATAGTTTCAGTGGTTCCTTGCACAAGTGCTTGGCCAACTTGACATTTTTTCAAGTCCTTGATCTCTCAAGTAATATCCTATCAGGGGAATTACCAGCATTTGCCTTAGCCAGCCTCACATCTCTTGAGTATTTTTCTGCTATGAATAACCATTTCACAGGCTTATTCCCTTTAAGTTCCTTCTCCAATAATTCACACCTTAAGGTACTTGCACTTCAAATGTATAACAACAAGTTTCAAGTCAACACCGAAAGTGAAGTTCTTCCTTATTGGGTCTCTTCATTTCAATTGCAAGTTTTGCACTTGGCAAATTGCAAAGCGAACTCACCAAGTGGAACCTTCCCTTCCTTTCTCTTGCAACAACATGACTTGCACTATCTTGACCTCTCAAATAATGATTTGCTTGGAGTCTTCTCAAACTGGTTGCTTCTCAACAACACAAACCTCAGGTCTCTGATATTGCATTGTAACAACTTCACAGGATCATTTGATCTGCCAACCTACACAGATCTACCTGCCCTGATTAATTTGCAGCTATCCAACAACTTAGTGGAGGGTAAACTCCCCACAAATATTGGTTTAATGTTCCCAAATTTGGAATATTTAAATGTGTCAGGAAATGGATTTCTTAGTGGTATTCCTCGATAAATAGGAAACATGTCCAAGTTGATTGCTTTGGACTTAGGCAGAAACAAATTTTTTGGTCAAGTTCCTGAGTCTTTGTGGGCAGGCTGTGCTTTACTAAGATACTTGATTTTATCTCCCAATAACTTACAAGGAAAATTATTTCCTTCTCACATGGACTCTTCCTCTTTGCAATGGTTGTTCTTGGACAGCAACTATCTCAGTGGGACACTTGAACATGAAATATGGCAGCTCCTAAATCTTGAAGCATTAGATATCTCTAACAACAGTTTCTGGGGCATGGTTCCTACTTCCATCACAACCTCTTCATCTTTACGAGTTATAAACTTGTCAATAAATAATTTCACTGGTCCACTTCCTAGAGAGTTCTGCAAACTTGACCTTTTGCATTTGCATCTCTCCCATAATAAACTCTCGGGTTCAATACCAGCTTGCTAGTTGAATATGGATTTGTCATCTCTGCAGCTACAAGGCAATAGCCTTGTAGGCTCCATTCCTCCACTAGCAGGTAGCTACTTGGTGGCACTTGATTTGAGGGATAACAATTTATCTGGACTTATTCTTGATTGGATTGTTAGGATGAAGTCACTGAGAGCTCTTCTATTGGGTGGTAATCAACTACAAAGGCAACTTCCTAGCCTGGTGTGCCAGATCAAGAGAATGAGTGTTTTGAACCTATCACATAATAACTTCACTGGAACCATTCCTCATTGCTTCGATAATGTCTCATTTGGAGTATGAAATAAAAGATTTACTAAGCTTGATCTAACAATAATCCCTTCTGATTCCGATTATCAAAACGCTCCACTTCAACTTCAACTATTCTTTGAACAAAATCAGTATTTTATGACAGCAGTAGCCAGTGGAGTAGAAGTAGAATTTATGACCAAGAATTTGCCGCAACCATACAAAGGTGACATTTTGAGGTTTATGTCTGGAATAGATTTGTCAAGCAATCAGTTAACAGGAAAAATCCTGAGGAGATTGGATTATTGAAATCCCTTCGTACACTAAACTTATCTCGAAATCATTTGAATGGATCAATTCCAAAAATTTTCCACAACCTTGAAGTCATAGAGAGATTAGATCTCTCATACAACAAATTGGGTGGGGAAATCGCTACTCCGTTACAGGACTTGAACTTTTTAGTTGCATTCAATGTGTCCTACAACAATTGATCTGGTAGAGTGCCTAATGCTGGACAATTTCAAACTTTTGATGATAATAGCTTTAAAGGAAACCGATATCTCATTCGGAACAATAGCAATAGAGGTATCAACATACCTATACCACCACCACCTCCTTCCAATAGTGACACAAAGGAAGATGAATCTGTGATAGATTTCACTTCCTTTATTTGGAGTTTTTCTGCATTCTATGTTGCAGTGTTGGCAATTATGGCAAGTGTTCTTTGCATCAACCCATACTGGCGAAGGTTGTGGTTTTATTATATTGAAACATGTCTCTATAGATGTTTCTATCCATATCGTAAAGATGCATTCTGGTAGAATTCACAAGAGTTTGAATAAATTCCATAACAACTTTAGATTGTTGGCCCGTGCTGCAAGTTAACATTCATGTCATTTCATTTCCTTGTGTGTGACGTGTACTCTTTAAAGTGTTGCAATTTGAGTTCTTTAAACATATACTATTGTACTACTGCTCTCTAAGCTCTTATTTACTTTAGTAGATGATGATTAATTTTACATGGTAGTTGTTCTACAATATTGTAATAGAAACCTTGCATCCTATAATTTATTAGTTTTCCCCAAAAATTTAATTCTAAAGAAGACATTAACATAGTGGTAAGTTCTCTCTGTTTTTTTTAATAATAATAGTTGAAGTTAAAGATCATCCTAAACAAGGGTATTTTAGGAAAAAAGTCATAGTTATTATAATTAGCTATCTTAGCCACTTTGATTTGATCAAATTACTCCCTCCGGTCTTTATTATAAGATGCCTCTAATTTACCAATACAAACTGTTAAAAACATGAAATTTATCACAAAATTTAAATTTTTTTTAATATTACCTTATTAATTATACTAGATTGCAAGGAGAATATAATAATATATACTCTGTCACAACTTTTAATGAATACATGTATATATGGGGATAAAACTTTTAATAGGTATCGCAATTATCAAAGTCTCTCATAAAAATGCGAGAAAAAGCTTTTAAAAAGTCCCCTCTAAATACATTTTACTAGGGCTACATAAAGACCAAATTAGATTGGTTGAATATTAGCCGGAGTCCAATCTAGAAGAAGGATTGGGTTGGTATTTATGGTCCGAAGACCAGTCCGATCCAATCAAGATTGGGTTACTGGATTGGTCCAGGTTCCTTTGCTTTTTTTTTTAAAAAAATAAAAATGTTGGATAAAATACGGAAAGCACTCACTAGCACAACACAAAACCCATATTCAGAAAGAAGAAGAAGAAGGAAGGAAGAAGGCAAGAACCCATGAGCAATCCACCGCAACTTTGAAGATGTGATGAGCTACAACTGGGTTTGAGTTTGAAAACACAAGATTTCATAAATAAGAAGCACCTTGCCATGGATTTGAGAGAAGAAGAGGAAATTTTGTCTTTGAGTGAAGAGAAGAGGAGGTTAAATTGAAACGGGGAGGGAGTGATTTTTCAAAGTGGGTAGATGAGATGTCAAAGGAAAATATAGAGGCAAAAGGAAAAGGAGAAAATGAGAGAGAAAGGGATTGTTAAAAGGATGAGCAACGCTGTAGAGAAGGAGTGTGTTAGTGGAAAACAAGAGGCAGAAGGGGAAGGAAAAGAGTCAAAAATAAAAAGTGAGAGAGAGATTATGGCTTGAAAAGAAAACATATTTTAAAAAATAAATATAAGTACCAAGTTAGATCAGACCATCTAGTCTGAAAGGTTAGCCCGAAACCCAATTTGACTAGACACGTCTGTTAGAGAAGGCTTTATCATCTTGGGTTACTGATGATTATCCAAACAGTGACTGTTGTATTAGGGATAAGGTCAAGTGCCATCCTTCTTCTGGTTGTGTTTCTGAGCTTCCACTCCAAAAACTTGATATAGGGTTTTCTACTAATGTTGCCATAGATTTCTCAATGTTCCAAAACTTCAAGAAGCTCACAAGCCTCAACTTCTACCTGAACACATTGGGAAGTTTGGAAAACACTGCAAATATATACAATCTCAATGCGATCTATTTATCTTGGGTCCCGGTCTAATTTTGTCTTGAAAGTTACATATAAGAGCAATGTTCCTTTAAAATTTTTTTGAGGAATAATGATACTTTGGCCATTATTCAAGTTAAATTTAACTATTAGTTGATTAAATATGTTGAGTTGGCACATCCACATCATTTTTGTTTTACTTTTAAAAACAAATTTGCTTCAGAAGTGTTTAGTCAGGAGTAATGTTACCCTGAAAGTTTTAAAATTGTTGTAATTTCACCTTAGTTATTATCTAAGTTAAGTTTGACTGTTAATTGACTAAAATGCTTATTTACCAAGTCCACATGTCATCACTTTGGTTTTTTTCCCCCCAAATTAGACTTGTAAATAAGGAAAGAATGTCTCATGTCTGAAGGATTGTGGAAATCAAATAGGTGAAAGCACATTGTGCGGTGAAGAGAAACTAAAATGATACTCGCGTATCTTGACATTGCTAGGGTATAATGGCAGAAGGTTTTCGGCGGCCTTGTTCTTGGCAATCTCTCTCAATGTGTCATTCACATAGTAATTGAATCTTTTCCATTTCTCATTGGTAAATGTGACATTTTCCTCCATCAGTGAATTCTTCTTCACTTTTATCACATTGACAACTTACGGTTAAACTTAACATAAATAATAATTAAAATGAAATTGTTATGATTTGAAAATTTCTGAAGTAATATTACTCTAAAAACAACTTTTTGACATTTCTTTTCATACTTTAAAGTGTTTGGTTGTGAAATCTATGTCAAATACGCCCAACCAATTGTGAAGTGTATTCTAGTTTTTGTTTCATTGTTAATAGGATATGGGAGGTTTATTTAATTTATACTACAATTCATACAACATTTTTATTCTTATACTACGCGCACACAGACATACATTCATACCACACAAATATCCAGAGGTGGGAAAAAAGGCCGGTTGATAAGTGCATATTTATCATATTAATTCATATAATTTTGCCATGGTTTATTTGGGACAAGTTGCTTAAAATAATGAGTTTTGATGAATATAATGTTGCATCGATCCAGTTTGGTATATCAAATTCAAATGAACAATTACAAATTTCAAGTGGACACATCACAAGAGCAAGAGCTTAAATGAGAATGAAAAATCCAAGGATATTATTGGCCCTTCACGATCTCGATGTAAAAGGACTTGACTTCGAAGCCTAGCCCACTAATTGGTGAGTTCAGGCCTACCCGCGGCACAAAAATGCTATTTTTCTTTTTCAATTTAAAGTAACCAAATTTCTAATTTAAAACATAAATATGATCGAAATTAAGTTAAAAGAAATAAAGTTCATATAACAATATATTATGAACAAAAATTTTAACAATTACACATGAAAACTGTTTTCAGTTGTAGCTACATAATTTATAATGAAAGGTAATAGATGTCTAAATGTTATTAATACAATGAATAAAATGGTACAATAAAATTTTGTATTCCTTCCTCAATTTTTTGCAACTCGGAGCTTGAGCTCAATGGTTACAGGCTGACCCACAGGTCATGAGCTTATTTAACATATTTTCACTTTTTACAAATAGATCAAGTTAAAACAATAATTTTTTAATTTGATTTTTAAGAAGTAGTTTGTATGTGAAAAATAATATAACAAGTTTGATATTGAAATTGGAAAGAACAAGGATTCGATAAGTGAATACATGTACAAGTGTGAATTTATATGGTATGCACAAGAACTGGAAATATGTGTTTAACTTGAAAGGATTTCTTCTGAAACTTGAAGGAAAACAAAGAGTTTTCATAAATAATACATAAAATAAGTGTTAAGAAAATTATGTTTCAACAATATTTTTTTTTCTTTCAAATTTTTAGATTTTTATGAGATATATTATTGGCAAGTAAACAAATTTAATGCAAAAAACTAACAATTATTTTTTTTTCTTGGTTCTTGAAATGGCAACTTATATGTGAAAAACAATCAAATAAGTTTGATTTGAAAAATATGAATAAGGTTTGATCAAAATAAAAACAAACAAAGACATAAAATTTGAAAATAAAAAGTAAATAGATACAAAAACAGAGAGACAAATTCTTAGACAATGAATTAATATTTGATTTAAAAGGATTTGTTTTTGAAACTTGCAAGGAAATATGGAAGAATTGGAAGAACAAATAGTGCTTGAAACAAAAAAATAAAAAATGGCAGTGCAAGCCTATTTAGGCCAGTCTCCTTTTTTTTTTTTAATCCAAATCACAAGCCTGGTCCTTGACTTAAATGAGAGTAAACATTACACAAATGTCTTGTTTCAGGAATATACAATTTCAGTTTGCTATCTCCCTCATTATTATGTATTAATTCTTGACCTTGATTTCTATAAAAAAAAATTAAATTACATTTGAAGGTTATTGATTATAGAGAGAATTGGGGATAAATCCCTTTTGGGGGAATTAATTAAAGAATGAAACCTTCCATTGAATCTTTATGGAAGCTCAGTTGCATATGTAGAAGTTCGGTTGTGTATATGGAAGCTTAGTTATTCATAACGTGGAAGCTCTGTTGCATATTGTGGAAGTTTAGTTATATTTTGTAAAATGCCCTATTCTACAATTAATTTTTCAAGGGAGGATTTATCCCCAATTCTCCCTTATTATATCCCAGTTGTATTTAAGGTAAATGTGATTTTTTTTGGGGTAAAAAAATATAGAGGTGATTTCAATGCAGTCTCATAAGACAAAATTAGTTTTATCAGATTGCAAGGCCAGTAATAATGAGCCAATAAAATTTATATTAATTCCCTTCATTACTGCTATAAAGTGTTGGTACTAATGGAATATGTCACACTTTACAAAGTAGTTAGTTGTTAATTGGCTACTATGAATACCTCTGAACCATGTTACCAACTCAACAATTTGGTTGGACAAACATTTCTCTCTCCTTGAGTAGCCTTTTGAATCTGTGGCCAGCTTTCAATTTATATATATATATATATATATTATTGATTGATTATTGATGATGTGTTGTATTTGATTATTGACTCTTCTTGGTTCTTTGTATGTTTTAGTTCTAGTTAATGTCATCTCCATTTGAAAGTGAAATAATGGCATCTAATTTAATTCCTCCAATTGCTATACCAAGAAGACATTATGTTAAAGATTTGATGTTTTGTAGTTAGTGGCTAATGGCTATGCTTTGTTTTGTTGATGTTAAAGAAATGTTGTAATAATATACATTTCAAGTTTGTTCAATTGCCGTATTATTAGATTGTCTTATTAATTAATTAGATTATAACATTTTTAACGTATTTTGGATGATTTTAAATGATTTTTATGATTTATGACTTATGTTTTAGATTAAGACTAGTTTTTGATTTCGGTATGTAACCTAGGTTAATTAGAAAACATGTTTTTTCAAAGATTTGAAGTCAAACCCCACCTCAAACAGGTTAGATTTAGACCTAAAAAATACTTGTTGCAAGCCGTAGGCTAGACATAAAACATATTTGATCTGTTTAGGGTTAAGTCTAATCTGTTTTTACTATGGTTCAAAAAATTGAATTAGACATTGAATTGGTCAGTTTAGTGGTTTGAGATCGGGGTCAACTTGTACCTCTAGGGTAACCCGCTCTCCGGTGAGTTTCCTGCGTCTCTGACTCAGTTGGATCATTTAATGCGCTTGGATCTCTCATCCAACAATTTTACGGGTCCAATCCATTTCTCCATTTACAATTTGACCCAACTGACTGGTCTATTTTTGCAAAGGTAGATCCGTCCATGCACCCCATGCCTCTCGTCTCCGGCTTCGTCCCCTTCCGCTCTCGTCGGGCCCTCTTCCCTAGCTCTCAAAAAGTCCGAAATAAGAAAATTTTCTTTGGGGATAGATGAAATAGCTTCCTGATGCAAGTCAATTTTCTCCCCTTATTTAACTTATGCTTGCTCTCGTAATCCTTTCTTTGGGGATTTATGTATTTGCTCTGACCCATGCGTCTTCTGTTGCCCCCATGTAGCAATAAATCCTTCACTTCTTGTGATTATAATTTTTAATGGGTTGTGATTATAATTTTTTACAATGGATTTGGGATTTTTACTTTCAAAAGTAATTCTTAGTTGTTTTGTGGACTCTGCTCATTAGGTTTGGTTTGTTCTGTAAAAATGATTTGCTTGAAGATATTCACCTATTTTTTATTTTTGGTTATAGAGTAACAGTGAAGGATTCCCCCCCCCCGGGGTTTGTCTAGCAGTATAAATAATAGAAGTGAAGATTGATCTTTCTTCTAGAGACAATGGTTATTAAAAAAGCTACATTTTACATGGAAATAGTTTATAAAATCATGTATTTTCTATGAAAAAAAGTACAAACAAAGGCCAAAATTTTTGTTCTTTGATGCTTTTATGGCTTAGGGGTTTTTTACCAACTGTTTCTGGCAATGATGGGAAGGAAAAGGGATGCAAACATTCAACCAGTTTCCAGCTTGTGTACCAATTGCCATGTTATATACAGTCTTCATTTTACCACAGAATGCCAAAAGTAATTAAATCTAGTGTCTGTTTTATATATAGAGTGAGGTGAAGTAGAAAATATAATGGATAATGAGCTATTCAAGATGCATAAATGTGAGTAGTATTTGTGACTGTTGATTATTGATCTACTTATGAGCTCCTTGAATTCAGCTCATGAAAAGCTTGAGTTTGGTTTAGCTTATTTAACAAATGGATGGAATTGAAGAAGATAGAGTGTAATCCTTGAGCCAAGCGTCAAAGTTTCTGTCCAGCCCATTAAGTTACTTGTGCTGCTTGCTATCTATTCACTAGTACATCGTATCTACAAAACTATTTGTATTTGGGCTTGGTCACACAGTTTAGTGGATGATAGAGGTTTATTTTTTAATTTTTAATATTAAAAAAAATTAATAATAATTCACATAGTTTAGTGGATGAAAATTAATTTTTAATAATAAAATTAAAAAACTATTTTTAACTCACTAGTACATCATGTCTCTTCTTTACGATACTATAAGGGATGAAATAATTGATTACAATTGGGACTTGTAGTCATATAATGTACAGATATTTTCATGTATCAGTTTTGAAACTAAAATATTG
>QFDD01115555.1:0-15705 GCA_006871305.1 Vachellia collinsii
AGTATCTTTAACAGCGTTGTGTTTCAAGATGGGTGGGAATTATATTTTTCTGTAAACGGCAGGCACTGTTCATGATCGTCTTCCTTTTTTTAATACCATTCACGGCGGGCAAGATGAAGAAAGTCGCGCCGCCTCACTGTTTCAACTGATCTGTGGCCTCGCCATCGCCCTGTGCGTTATGTGGCAAACCATGATTTCCATATCCTCATCTTAACAGAAATTGCGTGAATCGATAGCATAAAAAAAAATAAACTGGCTGTTCCTGTTACATCTTAGAATTAGTAAATGATGCAAACACAGGGTGTTAAATATGAAGCTGATGGTTCCCACGAACAATACCATGAACAGTCCCCTATCATTTAAAAACAAAATTGACATAAATAAAGAGCCAAATTATACATCTATGTAAAAATCAATGAAGCAATCTATAAATTATATCAAAAAAATCATTCCCCTCCACCGTGTAAAAGCATCAGAGTGTATTCTAAAAATGTTTTTTTTTTTTAAAAAAAAGGTAAGAAATACATTTTTGAAGTCAAAGCCATCATCACGGGTGTGAAAATCGCCGCCATGGACACTGCAACTATAGTTACGTTTTAATACATTTTCAACACCTACTTTTCTTAGTTCAATACTTCAAAAGGACCATTCAAAATATTAAAGATCGCATACATTTTTTTTTTTCAAAATTTATTTACAAAAAAAAAGATAATTTACTTCATTTTTTTAACCAAAAATATCTTCACCAACAACAAAAACTAATCTCACAATAAAATAGTAAACCCCAACCAATTCTGAAGCTCGTGCTCCTCCTGGGTTAGCATTGAGAAGTAATTTTTTTTTTTGATAAATAAAAATTAAAAACGATGTGTACTAACTTATAGAAAATTTCTAATTTTTTTTTAACTTTTTATAAAATTTTAATTAAAACACTAAAACTAAATACTAAAGAGAGCTCCCCGTGCCGCCGCAATGCTTCTGGCAGCATTTTGCCTACTCAAACAATATTATATATATCAGTTAGCAGTTCGGACAGAAGACTTTACCACCTTTTCCCGTCCATTGCTTCTACCGAGTGCGAGTCCAGTTTTCTAGCCTTTCTTCTCTGATTGACACAGTTGACACCCATTTCTAGAACAAGATCCAACTGGTGAGCTATTAAATCCCATCCCTGCTTTACCTTCTTCCAGTGGTTTTCCTTAACCTGATTATTCTTTTGGAAAAATTGCTGCGCTCTATTTCCTGTTCTATCATGCCTCCAGACACTTGTGTTTATTCTGATTGGCTGATATGTGTGGTTACTTCTGTTTTCCATGATTCTTAATCACAGATATATAAATATGTTACAGTGGCCTTTCAAAATGCAAGTTTCAATCTTTTTTTCGAGGATTGATTCATCGATATGTAATGTTTTGCCCTTTCGATCCTGCCTGTTAAATTCTAGTGCTCTATTCTTCGTTTTTCTTTCAAATTTTTGCTATATAATTTTCCCGCCAATTAATTTAGATTGATTCAAGACATTGGAAATGGGATTTCGCTACTCTTGGCTTGTGAATTGTAAATTGCAATTTATTATTTACTTTAAAAATAGTAAGTGCGATGTGTTTGTTGGGTGCACTGATAGCTGAACGCTTATGGTATTTCAGCGCCCCCCCCCCCCAAGCGTATGCTGTCACGATATTTTATCTTAATTGATGAATGAAAGATATTAAGGGGACTTTTGGTATTGCTTTCAAATCAATTCAGCCGATCCGAGTCCCTTTTACTTTGTTTTCTAGATCTTCTCTCTATTTGTTTACTGGGATCTCCTTCTGTTTTATGATTTTGCAGTATTTTGCTAAAAATGGCA
Source organism: Vachellia collinsii (assembly GCA_006871305.1). Classification (NCBI taxonomy): domain Eukaryota; kingdom Viridiplantae; phylum Streptophyta; class Magnoliopsida; order Fabales; family Fabaceae; genus Vachellia; species Vachellia collinsii. The sequence continues at coordinate 1,850 of QFDD01115555.1, forward strand.
CAAGAGAAGGAAATCATCGCAAAAGATGTCAGTGAAGTAAGTCATAATCAGCTATATATCCCGTTTTCTTTTCCCTGTCTACGTACTGAATTATTATAGCTTTCAGTTCATATAAACTCATTTTTGAGATGTACAGTTGGTTGGAAAAACTCCGTTGGTATATCTCAACCACATCGTTGATGGTTGTGTTGCCCGAATTGCTGCAAAGCTGGAGATGATGGAACCCTGCTCCAGTGTCAAAGACAGGTACATAGGTCTCTTTAATGTTCTATTCTCCATTAATTGCTGCTTAAAGGCTCTTGTTCATACCCATCTTAATATTCTTAAGTTGATAGTTTGTTTGGAAGATCCATTCACCTGACATCCTGCAGTCTAATACTTTGAAATAGATGTTGCAGTATGGTAGGCCAAGGCTCTAATCTATTTCAAGCAATAACAGGTTTCTTGAAAGATTCTGTTATTAGGATACATTTCTTTCCTTTGCTGCAGGATAGGATTTAGCATGATTGCAGACGCTGAGGAGAAGGGACTCATTACACCGGGTGAAGTTAGTTTTTGCTTTAGTTCTTGTTCTTATCTGGAATTCATGTTGTGCATCTTCTTATGTCATTCGTCATATGTTTTGAAGCTTCCTTCCTCCTTTCTCACCAATGAAACTGTTCTGCTCATATAAATATTGTTCTTGCTGACGTTGATGTTATATTGCTTTTGAATTTTAAAAGTGAATGTGCATTCACTGATCACCTCAAAAGAAATCTTCTGGAAGTCTCTCTCTCTCTCTCTAAACCACAAATTAAATCAAACAGCAAGATCGGTTGCTGATCCTAGATTCATAAAATGGAATTGATTTAACTGCCAAGTTTGTTACTTTGTTACTTAATGCATGGAAATTACGTATATTTCAGTCGTGAAGAATTTTAGTGATGACATCATGAAATTTAATGTGCTTATGTTGTAGAGTGTCCTGATTGAGCCTACCAGCGGAAACACAGGCATAGGTCTGGCATTCATGGCTGCAGCTAAGGGTTATAAACTTATTATAACCATGCCTTCTTCAATGAGTCTAGAGAGAAGAACAATTCTTCGAGCTTTTGGAGCTGAGTTAGTTCTCACAGATCCAGCCAAGGGTATGAAGGGAGCTGTTCAGAAGGCTGAAGAAATAGTGGCAAAGACTCCTAATGCTTATATGCTTCAACAATTTGAAAATCCTGCCAACCCAAAGGTATTAACTCTGTCATGTGCTTTTTGTGGGGAATAAGTTGATCCCAAAAAAAAATATATTAATACAATTGTTACACAAACATTCTTAGATCCATTATGAGACTACTGGACCTGAAATCTGGAAGGGCTCTGGTGGGAAAGTCGATGCTCTTATTTCTGGGATAGGGACAGGAGGAACAGTGACAGGTGCTGGGAGATATTTGAAAGAGCAGAATCCTGATGTTAAGGTGGGAATTCAATTCTCTGATCTGTGTTTTTTGCTATATGAATATCTAGATGCGTTTTCTTCTTGTTAGCTTTCCTTATTACTTGTTTTTTATGTTACTTAGTTATATGGTGTTGAACCAGCTGAAAGTCCAGTGCTGTCTGGGGGAAAACCTGGTGAGTCCTGATTTTTTCAATTATATTCTCTAATCATTCCATTCATGTAGATGCTCTGACAATTTCTGGATGAGTCCAATATTGTGGTCACCATGATGTTGAAAGTGGAATATGTAAATCTCTTCTTGACTAGTAAACTTAGTTTTCATATGGTGCAACAGAGTACAGAGAGTTAATCATTTCTTTCCTCTTGAATTTAACCTTAATTAGTTACGTATCATTCATGCCATTCAATTTAAACCTCTAATTGCACCATATAGAAGTAGTCTGCTTGGCTGAGAACTCATTGCTCTGGGACCTTAGAGTTTGATTGAGGCGCCATATAGGTCTAAATGACACTTCAATTTCTGCCTTCTCCTCTATGCTCCTCTGCATCCTCCTGACAAAGTGTAAAATAGCTGTATTTGCTGCAGCATAGTTTACCTTCTTATGGCTGCATTGATATTTACGACATACCTACCCACAATTGTGCACGTCATTCATTCTTCTGATGAATGTATTTTTGCTAATGTGTAAGGCCCACATAAGATCCAAGGACTTGGCGCTGGCTTCATCCCTGGTGTTTTGGATATTGGTTTGCTGGACGAAGTTATCCAAGTGAGCCATTAAACTTCTGATTGGTTTTATTAATTTTAAATTGATACATAAGTTTGTTACTGTTGTACTTTGTCCTTCGTGATTAACATGTTACTGCATGCTCTGTTCTATTCTGTTATCTCCCCCACCCCAATCCCCCTTACTTCATGAAAAATATATAATTATTTAAGATTTGCTTTCATTGGACAAAAAGAGATCTGCACTCCCTACTTCATCCTTGGGAGTAAAATAATTTGATTGGTATGTAGGAATATTGCTAAACAGGAACTTTGATAAGTTGCCTTGGCTCTGGATGTGTCAGTTTGCCTTTTTAATAATTTTTTCAAAAATAGGAATAATGCCTTTTTCTGGTGATCATCTTTCTCTTTATGAGCTGCTTACCCATTTCTTTTGTATAAATCCACGTTCCATACGCTGATCACTTAATTTTGTCTGCTTTTGTAGATATCAAGTGAAGAAGCCATTGAAACTGCTAAACTTCTTGCATTGAAAGAAGGCTTATTGGTAAGTTCTTCGAAATGATGTATCCCAAACAGGATTTTCAGGTGTCCTTCCATTCTGTATGTTTTGAAGGAGATAAAGAAGAAATTGCCCTTTTTTTTGCAGGTGGGGATATCATCAGGTGCCGCTGCTGCCGCTGCCTTGAAGATTGCCAAGAGGCCAGAAAATGCTGGAAAACTCATTGTTGTAAGTTTGTGGATGGCTTAAATGATATTAGATGCTCCTCTGTCATTGCTGTAATAAGGAATGCTTTAGTGGCAGTATTGATATGGGCTTCTGGCATTTAGTTAATTAAGATGTCATTTGCTCGTTATGATTTTATCAACCCAGTTGATGGCTTTGGTTAGAGCTTTATTGCTTGATGACTGCAAGATGTAGTATTCAATTTCTATGCGCTTTTGATATTAATGATCTTACTCAGTATGCAGCCAATGTTTCTGCTGTCCTCCCCCCTCCCCCCCCAGAAAAAAAAAAAAAAAACTGTTTTGAAACAGAAATCTTCGTTTTCACCTTTTCAATGATGGATGCATGCAGCTACTGGATCTTTAAATAAAGTGCTATTTTTGTTTGTCAAATTCTCAAGTAGCTGTTCAACATTCTGCATTTGTTGGCTTTTTTGGGGGGGGGGATCATCAGTTAGTTTTCCAAATTTTTTGCCATATTGCAGCTTAATTTACTGATTGAAAACCTGTCCAGGCGGTGTTCCCAAGTTTTGGAGAGCGTTATCTATCATCTGTGCTCTTTGAGTCTGTGAAGCGGGAAGCAGAGAACTTGGCTGTTGAGCCCTGAGGTCAGGAAAAGGTTCAATATTGTTGCCGTTTGGATATGAGGAGGCCTATTGTTGGTTTACAAGTTATAATTTTGCCCTTTGAATTTCTGTTTCTTGATGGTGCGGTTTGTTGGTCAACCCTTGACTAGCAAGTCGTAGTTTATCTTGCGGCTGGGTTTGTTGTCTGGTTTGCTGTTGCGTGTAAATTTGCTACTGTTCAATAAATACCAACAGCATGTGGCCATAATTCGCATATGGCTGTGTTATAATTGTTATGTTTCCAAGAAACTATTTTTCTTTGCCTGTCATGTCCCAGTTTATTTAAGTGCCCCAGGCTCCTTGATCCATCATTTATTGTCAGGGAAGTTTAGGAATTTGGTTATGGATCATCTTTAGATTGCAATAGTAATAGTAATGGGAGGCCTTGTGCCGATTGACGGTCAATAACATTGTCGTCAATTGATGCGCAAGCATAAAATGAAGTTTTGAATTTAAAAGAGCCAAAAGCAGCTTAATTGAAACTATCGGGTTGGATACATTTAGCTTGGAATTGTTTATAGAATAAAGGATGAAATTCATCCGAAAATTTTTACTTAAGAGTATTGGGTATGTTAAAGTTTTTTTTTGGTTTAATTTCATCTTGAAAATTCTCAAAACGTATCAGTTTTGTCATGACTGTTAGTCAACGTTAATTTTGACCGTTAATTAACACGTGTCGCTTTAATAAATCACATCATCATTACATGAGCATCACATATCAATTAACGGTCAAAGTTAACATTGATTAACAGTCAGGATAAAACTAATACGTTGTGAGAGCTTCTAAGATGAAATTAGATGAAAAAAAATTTCCGATACCTAACTTTTTTAAATGGAAATTTCTGAGATGATTTAAACATTTACCTTTATATTCTGTGTACTTTAAAATATATTAAAAAGGTGTCTGATCAACGGAAACGTTTAGGGGGAAACGATTGTGATACTTTTAAGAGAGAAAATTAATATCTTTATTATAGATTATCGACATTGGGGAATACCGGTTGAAACCCCATCCAAAGATATGGATAAGTTTAGCTGACGTGACCATCGGGCATTGGGCACACACCATTGGCTTCTCCCAGCTTACGAACGGGACGTTCGAGGTAAGCGAAATGCGACGTCGCCGTCGATATAATCAAGCCAACAGCTAAAAAGAAAAAAGAAAAGAAAGGTCAAAATCAAGATGTATTCCCCCGCGGCGCTCTCTGCCCCTCCCACTCACCTTAGCGTGTCTCAAGGCTTACCCTCATCCTTTCAATCGTTTTTTGGGGCCACGTTCTCAAGCCACCTCGTTCTATAGCCGCCAGCCCGGCCTTCGTCGTTCGCCGGCATCGCCAGTCATCGTGGTCGCCCTCAGTTGTCGTTGTTGTCAGGTATATCCGGGAACTCACCCCCTTTCCGAGTTCGCTGTCAGATATCGTTGTCCGGCTCATTCTGCATGTTCTCTCATTTGCTTTTCTTCATGAACGAAGTTCTTGTGGAAGGAAATGAATCTTTGAGAACTTCGAGATTTGAACATTGTTAATTGAGTATGATTATCATAATTTAAATGATCAAGGTTTTTTTTTTTTTTGCCATAAATGATGAAGAGTTAAGCATTATCTTGAAGAATTTGGCAAAAAAAAAACATTATCTTGAATAATGAATTGTCTGAATTTATTACTTTTATTCTGATATTTTAATTAATATGGTACATTGCGGTTTCATATTTTAAAAAATAAATAATGTGGCCGTGATGGGTTGGGCCCTTTGAATGTTAGCCCTTCAATAAATGGGCCATTTTGCCCGCCTGTTATATTATGGGTGGCCCATGACCGCCGGCACATATTCCTTCTTGGGTCTCTCCTTCGTCTTTTGTCCTTTTACTTTTATTCTCGGGCTAATCGAGTCCTTATGGTTGTTGCTTCGTTTATTTTGATCCAGTTGGTTTTTACAAAAAAAAAAAAATTGAAAAAACTAAATACCCTATTTTAAGTCTTTAACATATTTATATTTATTATTTTTTAAAAATTATAAACTGATATATAATATGATACAGCCACGTATATACTTTTAAGTAATTTAATTAACTTAATTAATATTTAATAAAAGTAAATTCTCTCTTATAGTAAAAAGCATCACAGGACGATTTTTCTCCTGATGTAGAAAAAATAACGTCTCAAACAACAGAACTTTTGTTGTCTGATCGTTGACATCAAGTCAACAATTTGTTGACCTTTTTACAAAATTAATCAAGCAGACGTATGCGGTGGAATTGTATTTTCCTTTCTGCGTTTTCTTTTCGCTTCATTTTGTCTCACAGCAGGCCTCGCGTGGGAAACATGGGGCCAGATGTCCCTGATACAATAGTTCTCATTACTGTCCTCATACGTTTGGTGTCTTCCTTCCTTTCATTCATTTCTCTATCTTTATCCCTTTGCAGTTAATTGGTACTCCCCAATGGTTTATTTGAATAACATCGTGGATGGGTGCGTGGCTCGTATTGCTGCTAAATTTGAGTCCATGGAGCCCTACTCTAATGTTAAAGCCGTCTATGGCTGTTCCAGCTTAACCAAGGTCACAGTGCATCCTAAGGCCATCATGAGCACCAATCTTAATGATTCTTATTATACTTCAATTCGGATTAGTCTGATTTGTTCAAATGGATAGGTACGGAGATTTTCTTTCTTTTGACTATACAGAGCTTTTTGTGTATATAGAGCTTTCTTAGTCTATTAGGATTTTTATTTAAAATTGTATAATATAATGATAATCTTCTTTATCATATTCAGGGCTGCTTTTAGCAGGATCAAAGATGCTGAGGGTAAAGGCCTAATTGCACCTCGAAAGGTTAGTCGCAGAAAGTTTAGATATCCATAGATTCTTTGAGCAGCATCAAGCTTGTAGTTCTGCAGTTATCCGAAAGAAAAGGGGGAGGACATGTTTTTGCGAGTTTCGGAGTTTGAAACGCGTGCCTTTTGTACTTTTCTACGTAATGGTCGTCACTATCAATGCCCTCCTCCGTCGTCCCTCCTCCAGTGTCTCCCTATCTCGCTTTAATTTTGCTTTTGGCCTCTTCTGTTCTGTTCTATCCTGCCTTGCACTTTATCTTCTCTCTCAATCTGCTCTCATTTTGTTCTCTTCTTCGATTTTGCGGCTGCTTCTTCGATTCTCTGTCTCGATACTCGTCATGCCGGACCCACGCTTATTAAACTCCCATGCATATTAAAACTTTTGGGCAAGATAAACTCTTTTGCCACCGCCCTCCATTCATACGACACTCCCATTGGATAAGCTCAGCTGACGTGACCGTCTGGCATTGGCTAAGAGAAATTCGACGTCGCTGTCCTTATAATCAAACCAATAGCTGAATCGAGAAAGAAAAGAGAGGGGGGAACAAAGAAAAAGAAAAGAAGAGGATTAAAATCCTGATCAATTCCCCGGGATGCTCTCGCTCCGTACCTCTCGGCTCTCACTCACTCGCCTGGTTTTCTTGGGGACAGAATATCATTAAGTAGTTACCGTGACTTTTGGGTTTTCATCATTGAATAATTTCAAATCGGGTGCTCTCCAAGTATCCTTTGTTTTCTTTTTGGATAAAAAGTTTCAATATTTCTGGCTTTTTCCTTGCTGGTTCTTCTAAAAATTTTACTATATTGTGTTTTGTATAAGATAAGTCATTAAACTGGGCTAATTGAGTTCTCATGGTTCTAGTTTCGTTCATAACGTCTAAGAGGATTCAAGCATTGGAACTTTTGTTTTCTGAACTTAACCTTTTTACAAAGCTAATCAAGCATACTTGTAAAATGGAGTAGTATTGTTCCTTTCTGCTCAAATATATTCTTATCACTTCACTCTGTCTCACTGCAGGCCTTTCTGGGTAGGAAAAATGGAGCCAAAGTGCTCAATCAAGAAAGATGTCACTGAAGTAATTATTCTTCATCATTGTCCATGTACGTTTTCTGTTTTCCTGTCTTTCGTTTATATTATTGACTTTTCTCCTTTTGCAGTTAATAGGTAACACCCCGATAGTTTATTTGAATAACATCGTGGATGGGTGCTTGGCTCGTATTGCTGCTAAACTAGAGTCCATGGAGCCCTGCTCTAGTATCAAAGATAGGTACAAATGTCCTTTCTTTGACCATACAGCATGATATTAGAACCCGGATTAGGTTAGCCAGTTCGGTCAAAAATTTCAGACGGGTTGACCAGGTTGGATTTTATATATATTTTTCTCTCTTTGTCGAGCATGAAACAACACCGTTCTTGAGATAAGCAAAGAAAAGAGAAGGTAGCATTATGATAGATTTTTACTTTAGGGGATTAATATTTTTTATTTAATATTACTCTTTATAGGAATATATGTGAATTTTTTTATATATTTAATTATTTTATATTAATTTAATCATGTACCTCATGTTCTACCCTTGAACCATTAACTCGGCCATGTAAATGACTGGCCTGTTTTTTGGTACCTTGCTATATTGAGCTCTTTCAGCCTGTTAGGATTTTTATTTGAAATTGTATGACGATAATCTTCTTTATAATATTCAGGACTGCTTTTAGCATGATCAAAGATGCAGAGGATAAGGGCTTAATTACACCTGGAAAGGTTAGTCACAGAAAGTTTAGATATCCATGGATTCTTTATGCAGCATCACGCTTGTAGTTCTGCAGTCATACACTTTCTCACTTGATTTATTTTTTCCTTTTTTTTTTGCCAGTAATATTATTCAATTCCCAAGCATGTTCATCAAGTGGGGCTGTGTCTCTTGGCCCAGACTTGTTTAACCTGATGTGATTGCTTTTGCAATACAATCCTTTTTGCTACCAAAAAACAAAAATTCTGGCTGTCTCTTCTATCCGGAAGATTCCATGATGGCAAACGTGCATGTTTAATTCTATCGTGATAATATCATTGCTGTTATGTTTCAAAGCAATCTTTGCATGACAATTTGGCCATCACATTGAGAAATTGTTCTTAAAAGTATGTGTTGTGTTATGTTGTATGGCACTTGTTGTGTCCTTGTTGGTCAATGTATGCTTCCAACAACTTTCATGCACATTGATATGTCTAATAATGGTGGCCGAAGACTGTTCTTGTGGAGGCTACAGGTGGTAATACTGGCGTAGGAATGGCATTCATCGCAGCAATGAAGGGCTATAAAGTTATAGCAGTCATGCCAGCTTCTGTAAGTGATGAGAGAAAAATTATAGTTCGGGCATTTGGAGCTGAGGTATATCTGACTGACCCTGCCAAAGGATTGCTTGGTGCTCTTGAGAAAACAAAAGAGCTATTAAGCAAGACGCCTGATAGTTATATGCTTCGGCAATGTGATAATCCTTCCAACCCTGGGGTATTGCCTACATCAATCTTTATTTTTTAATGCTAGGCCGAGAAGATTTAAATGCTAGGTTGAGAAGAATTGCTGATTTAGATTCTATTTCTTTCATTTTTATAGATCCATTATGAGACCACAGGCCCTGAGATTTGGAGAGATTCAGGAGGAAAAGTTGATGCCTTGGTTTCAGGGATAGGAACTGGGGGGACAATAACTGGTGCTGGGAAGTTCCTCAAGGAAAGAAATCCAGATATTAAGGTTTCTGCATTTAATTTGCATGTTTTCTAGGCAGAACAAGAGATAGAAGGACTTTTTGTTCCTCACGTTTTTGTTAATTTCATGATATCTGCTATTATTATTTCCCAGGTGTATGGTGTAGAACCAACTGAAAGTGCGGTCCTGCGTGGAGGACAGCCAGGTGATTTCATCATTCTGTGTATATTTAAGATTGAATCTTTGTAGTTGTTTTGTACTGAACATGTGTTAAGTAGTTGGAATCCATAAAAGTCTTCCATTATTAGAGATTGTGTTCTGTCAACAAATGATGCAGAACAGCCCATGGAGCTCTCTCGTGTGCTTCCAGGATTTCATCCTTTCTCATTTTAGTTTTGCTGATTTAGACCCCCTTTTTTATATAAGGACCAAGCTTCTCTAGCTTAGATTAACCTGAGCTCCCATATTTATTAAAAAAGAACAGCCCATGGAGATCAAGTAATAGGAAGACATCTGTTAGTTTTATCCCATCTGTGAGATTTCCTTGAAATTTGGATGGCACACACACAGACACACATTGGAAGCTTTAACATTGATTGATTGTCCTCTAAACTACGGACTTCATTTCCAAATTCAGCACTTATGTGATGTTGGTGGTATGCATTGATCAAAATAGTACACATTAATGTAGATAGATTGTCCTCTAAACTACGAACCTCATCTTCTGTCATCTAGAGGATGTTTACTGACTTCTTTGTTACTTCCATGTGTCAAAGGCAAGCATTTAATCGAAGGAATTGGCCCTGAGTTCATGCCAAATGTACTGGAATTTAATCTGCTTGACGAAGTTGTTCAGGTAGCTTTCAAAAGTTAGCATATGAAAATCAATTCTGATCCATTGAATGTGCACTGTGACGGTGGAGGGGACAGCATACGTGAAGTCCATGCTATGTATTACGTTCATACATATATTATATATAAATATGTAGATGCTTCATCTCCTCTGCTATCTGCTAACGCAAGGGCTTCTTGCCCATCATGGTTCTTTAAATTGCAGGTATCAAGTCAGGAAGCCATAGAAACTGCTAAGTTGCTTGCTTTGAAAGAAGGTTTGCTGGTATGGTACCAAATTAAACTACGAATTATAATATATTGAGTTCTTTTTCATGGAAATGCAGAATATTTTGTGTCCAATCACTCATTCCTATTGAGTATAAACTATATTCATATAGGCTTGTCTTGTCGCAGGAGTCCAATTATTTATTTATGTATTTCTTTTGTGATATGAATACATGTTCCGCAGATGGGCATTTCATCTGGAGCAGCTGCTGCAGCTGCAATAAAGTTAGCGAAGAGACCGGAAAATGCAGGAAAGCTCATTGTTGTAAGTCATCGTGCTCCATTTAATTTATTAAACATAAATTTGTTTATAAGATGGCTCTCTTTTAGAAATCTACACAAATTAGATGATTCTTTTTTTAAAAAAATTAAAGTGGCAGGCACGAATGTTATGAGATTACAGACAGAATCAAACCTATAACCTCCCACTTCAAGGGGAAATTATATGTCACTAGTCTATAAAACCATTGATAAATTAGAGAATGGTGTGTCCTTCTGTTTTACTCCGAGTACTTATCAATTAGAGAATAGTCTATAAAACTTCCCACTTTATAACTAAAAAAATATTTTACTCCGAGTACGTATCGATCAACAATATTTCCTCAGTTACTTGCTGGAGAATAGTGTGTCCTTCTACCCGTCTCTCCCGTGGCTCTCTGGTTATGTTCTTCCTGGGCATTCCACAGCGTAGCGGGTTCGAGACTGTGTGCTCGGAGCGACAGGCATGCATATAGTGTGTCCTTCTGGGGACCTAATACGTTGCTCTGTGTAAATGTTTTCAACACTGTGATTATAATTTCCAAGTATAATACTCTGGTCAATTTGAAATCGCAGTCTAACGCAGAAATCGATCCTTGCTTCTCAGGTGATATTTCCCAGCTGTGGTGAGCGTTACCTCTCAACGGCATTATTTGAATCTATTAGACATGAGGTTGAACAAATGACATTTGAATAAGCTCTAAAATCCCAAATGCAGTATATGGAATTGTAGCGTATCAAATGGAATTTTGAATTATGTATGGCAAACGGGTGCGCACATTGATTTGCTTATCGAAGCTTATCACGTGCCATTATTACCTTTAGAGTTCTTAGTATTCCATCAGAGATGATCTTGTATTCATAAATTCCTTCTAATTATTCCTCTTTTTTCATAATAAATATTTATTATAATGGGTTATGAAAAAATGGAAATAATTAGAACAAATTTATGGGATATAAGATCCATAATAGATGACATTTAGAATATTCTAATTGGACAGAGTATAGATAACGTAACACTCAGAGAGTATGTAAGTATTTCTCCTGGAGGTGCAGGAATGTTTTGATGACAAAAGCATACCTTTATTCATCTAATTATATACAGAATATTAGTTTAGTTATTTAATGGTATAATGTTTTCGGTCTTCTAATCCTACAAGGTTAATCTTTATTAACAGAAAGTACATGGTTAATCTTATTAACAAAACAATACCATTTTACAATTTTAAATGCTGATAAGTATTATCGAATACTAATATATTTTTAGTTTATTAAAATTAATTAATTAAAATATATTATCATCTGAGATTTTTTTGTCAATAGTTAAAGTTGCTATGTCAAGAGTGTGAGCCTTGAAACAATGTTTAAGATTATTGTCATGTAGGAAGGAGGTCGGTTAGAACTTGAAATTCCAGACAGTCTCAGAGAAGGCATTTACATCTATATCCCGGTACTTCTCATGATAGCAATCTTATGCATTGGCTTGCTTTTTATTTAAAATTGTAACATTAGTGTTTTTTGTCGCAATTACTTCGTTATTTATTTATACAAAAATATAAGAATTCGTTCAGCCTTAAGTGAGGCTTTAGCCGTTAAGGTTGGTTGCTAGAACTCTGCAGAATCAGCCAAGACCAAATAGTTCCTGGGGATTGAATTCCAGTTTGCTACGTAACTGAAGGACAAAAAGAAACCCAATTGAGCAATATATGTACATTTAAGAAAGAAGAGTTTAACTAATTATGAATTTGGTTAACCCTGGCTGCAGCAGTGACGGACACGGCCACGTCTGCGGGATGAATGGCAAGGTTAGGGTTATTTCTCATCTCTGCACCTGTTACCCCTTCCGCATCTTTCCTCGTCGCGACTTTGTCTGACGGCAGCTTTGAAGTCGCATCCTGCAATCGATTTATCAAATTCAACGCAATTAATTTGCCTGTGCGCACACGGACAGAATTACCGAAAAGGAAGAGATCGCCATTGTTTGTGTGGCGGGCATTGAGGGTGGCCGCAGACTGAGCGGCGGCGGCAACACCGCCGGGGACAATGTTGGTACGGCCTGTGGCCCTCACTTCGGCTGCCTGAATCGCGGCGGCGTCACTCCACTCCACAGGCTTGTTACCGGCGGTAACAGCCGTAGCTTCCAGTGCTTATCCGATAGTAATTCCCCCGCACCCTCCAAGCCCGGCTCGAGCGTCTTGCTGCGTCTGAGAAGGTGGCCTCGCCGGCTTCATTGTTACTTTGTTATTGTTGTGCTCTACTACCTGTTCCTATTCCGGTTTTCCCAATATCAAGCATATCCGATCATCAAAATTACTTCTACTGTTATTTACCAATGATTATAGAGCTGGCCTACAGTGGACACCACCTCAATTTCCCATCTTCGGCATAAATTAACATGTTTGACAACCACTTCTTGAAAGCACTTTCACACAAATTGAGACAAAACTCTCTCATATGTTCATCTTGAATTGTGTGAAATCACTTTTTAAAAGCTATTTTTAAACATATTCTAAAGTGATCTTATTACTAAATGATTTTTCTTGGATGCAATGCCTTGGAGAAATGGTAATTTAAATTTTTTATTGGACCTTTTAAACATTTAAAATTTCACTGAACGGAAATTCGTTGTTTTGATGTCTATGTTGCACAAATATATGATTCTACGCGTTGTTAAAAATCTGCTCGTGTTGAGTTTTCTTCCTCAATCGGATGATATACTGTAGTTTGGGGGATTAACAAAAATTGCATGCTGCCTGTTTCCCCAAAAGCAATACAATTTGAATTGGACTCCAACATAATTATCCTTGTTTTCAGGACATTGTCCGTCATGTTCCACAACGGTGACGTCCCGAAAAATTTAGCTCCGAGATTTAGATATTCCTCTATTTAATTCATTACCCGCGGACAAATGCGTATATATCATCAAAAACGGTTAGATAAAAGTAGATACTTGCCTCGACCAATTTATGGATTTTACTTGCGTTCCCTTCTAGCTTCTGGATAACCTGATGGGGCAAATGATATTCTGGAGTAAGAGAAAGGGAAATGCATCTGAAAGAGGACGGAAGAAACTGGGGACGAACCCTGTCCGGCCAAAGACTCCACGATGACGCGCTTCCCCCTCGACGTCAGTCTCGGTCACATTAACACCAAGATCCGCGGCAGAAGTAGCGGCCACATCTCAGTGTCCAACATGGCCAGCCTTCTCGTTCTTCATGGCGGCGGCGGCTCCAACCCTGAGGGTCTCACCCAACATGGCACTCTCCGCCGACTGCATCATGGCGGCGTCTCTGGGCGTCACGGGCTTGGTTACCAGCTCGCCTGGTACGTTGAATAAATCCCCATACTTGATGGGTTCCTCCAGCAGTACTGGCCTCCGCGGTTGCTCTTGACTCATCTCTCAATATTTTGATCATATACACTAATCGGATCTTCCT
>QFDD01115556.1:0-16263 GCA_006871305.1 Vachellia collinsii
AAAGATTATGATAATGAAAATGAAATATTTATTAAATAAAATACTTAAAATATAATGTTAGCCTTAGAGCACAATTTCCAACAAGATGACATTAATCAACTTATTAAAATCATTTCATAGGTTAACAATCTATTTAGAAATGTATTCAATTCATAAAATTTGACCTAAGTGGTTGAAATTCCCTAAATATTTTGCATGTCAAAAGTAATAATAAATGAAATAAACACTACACGACTTATTAGAATTGTTACATGAGTTATCAACCCTTTGAAAAGTGTAGTCAATTTCATAGGTTGGAGGAGAAGAATAGAAAAATGAGAGAAAGGGCATTTTTATCTTTTCAGGCAAATTTTAAAATTGGAGATTCCAACCTTCTCCCTAATATATCATTTCACATATTGGCACCTCTTTTATGGAATTTTATAATTGATGCGGTATTTTTTTTTACACATTTCCCTTTAATTATTTATATACAAAAATTTGACAATGGTTAAGATATTAAATTTTATTGGAAAAGTATTTTAGTTTTCTAGATGAAACAAATTATTGAGTGTTATTGAAAAAATATGCCAAATGAACCACAAATTAGTATAAAATACCAGAAGTTGCTAAAAAAAAACTTCAACTTGTTGGATATCACTTATCCCCAAATTTAAATTTGAAGATTCACATGAATGAAAAAGGCATCAAAATTTGTCAAAATGCTCAAATAATCACACTAATGACCCAATTTTTTTTTTTTTTAAACTTCTACAATCATTCTTATTGGTAGAGCTTGGAATGTAGGCCAATCTGCAGCCCACATCCAAAAGGGCTAAATTTTGCTAGTGTGAGCCAACCAGAGAGCCAACCCACTTCTTCTTTTCAATTTATTTTCCGTTTTGTCAATCACAATCTTTACCATTTTCCCCATTTTGTTCTATAATCATTTCTTATTTTCTAATTAGTTTCTTTGTAGATTCCTCCATAAAATCCACCTTGTGCTGAGCAGTCAAATTTTTGCTGAACTTATCGCCTTGGCAAAAGTTCCCTATGAACCCAGTATTCCTTTTGGATTTTTAGACCTCATGCTTCATTTATGATTCATCTTCCATCTTCTGTCTATTTCATTGACCAAATATTTTCTTTCAGTTTCAAAGCAATATATTCTCCTCACTTTGACACTTAATATAAAATCTATTTTATAGTTCAATTTTTTCATTGAAGTGAATACTGTATGTTTTTCCCAAAATTGTTCTCACCAATACTTGACAGTAAAATCGTTTGATGGTTATTATTCAAACGGTCAAATGTTCTTTAAAAATAATTGATAATTAACTATTGTAACCGTTAAATATTGATTTTATATTTTTGTTCAAAAAAATGATAAACATTATTTGACGGTTATATGCTTCTATGTAAGCAAGCATCACATACAGCTTATATTTAACACTTCATTATAAGAGCCGTCAAATATACTAACATTTGACAATAACTATGCAATAACCATAAAGGAAGACTTTCAAACCATTCGTGCTTTTCATAACTCTAACCCATAACCATTGCCCACAACTGCTCATTATCAACTTCCAACATGCAATGATGGTTTAAAATGGTTACTTCCACTCTATTTAAACTCTATTTAAAATTACTTTTCCACATCGCCTCCTCCTTCTCTCTTTCAACATTGTGAGAGTACGCTAATGTTGAAACTCTCCTTGCCAGATCCTTTATCTCCTTCCTCTAATGTTGATGACGAGGAGGAGCTAGAGGAATGGGAGGGGCAAGATAAGCACATTCTAGTGGTGGTGGTACGTGATGGCTAATTCTTCATGGAGTTAACGTGCAATTTTAGCTATCAAATTTTTCATCAGGAGTCCTGACATTGTTAAGTTTTGAAGGGTGTGAAAATATATACAACCTTTAAAAATAAGTGCAATTTTAATAACTTCATTAAATTGGTTTAAACGTTCGTTATAAATCAAGAGGGAGAAATGTGGATCCCACATAAAAAGGAACAGACGTTTGTGCCAATTTAATGGAGTTTTTAAAATTATTGCATCATTTTTAAAGATTATATTTACTTTTGCACCTTTTAAAACTTAATTGTGCCATATACTTCCAATCAAAAATTCGTTGCTAAAATTACACATTAACTTTTATATATATTATAATTTATAATTGGGCAGAAGTAGTCCAAAATTTTTTTAAAGAAACACAAAATAGTTAACAGGTTTTAAGAAAAAATGGTGAAGTATTTTTAAAATTTTAACAAGTATACTCTTTTCTTACAAGGTTAAACAAGCATGCTCTAAATCTGTATTACTACCGTAATACTTTCTCCTATCTTAATCATCTATTTAGCCTATTTACATTGATTGAAAAAAATAAGTTACTTATGTGTATAAAAATTGACTGCAATTTTTCAAAAATATTTTAGTTTTTAATAATTTGTATTAAAATCTTATTAAATAACTTATATATGTATATATAACAAAGAGTTTGAAGTAAAATTAAAAAGGGGGAATTACTATAAAGTCCTATGCAAGAGAATTAATATCAGAAAGGTCCCATTGACAACTCAAGTAGCTACAAATGACAACTCAAGTTAATCGCATTGACAATTTCTTGAGACCTATCTGATATTAATTCTCTTGCATGAGACTTTATAGTAATTCCCCCAATTAAAAAAACTAAAATTTTTTGAGAAAATAATAAATATGAGCAAGGAGGCGAAACCTCGTTAACGGCCAAAAACCACTAAGGCAATGCCCGAATGACATGACATGTCATGTCTTAGCCCCGACAAACTACGAAAAAACTAACGCACGTATCCATTTTGCTCGTTCTAAGTTCCCCTTTGACTGGTAGGTTTGAAACTAACTAACTCACTTCCTTCTGAAATCCTCCATCTCTCTCTTCATGAACGCCCTGATTCATCCGTTGTTCTACGGAACATGGAAGAACCCTCTCCTACTACAACTTCCTCCCCAGGATGCTCCCGAATCAACGTTCACTCTTCAGGAGACACTGCTGAAATTTCCCGCAATGTTCTTCCCTCCGACCGGGAATCCCTTCTTCATGTTTATGGGAGCCTTCAATTGAAGCATGCAGAAGCCGAAGAAAATCTAGCTCTCCTCCAGCAGCGGATGGATGAGTGCGCGGAACAAAACGCGCGTTTAAGCCGAGAAATGGCGCAAGTTATCAGGGAAAGGGACTCGTTCCGGGATCAGGTTCACTGTCTTGAGATCAATTTGAAAGAGAAGGAGGAGGAGTTATCGGAGAAGCTTGATGTGGAAATGGGTGAGAAAGATGGGCTCAAGAATGAAATGGAAGATTTTAGAGAGCGAGTCCAGAAATTGGAGAGAGAGAGGGAGGGCATAAATTCGTTAATGGTACAGGGTTTAGAGTCTCTCAGTTCAACAAGGGATTGCTTATCTAGAGTATTAGAGGGTTTGGAGGAAGAAAATGAAGAAACTTCTGTCAAAGAAAACGAGGGTATTGATGTGAAATCTGGACTAGGAGATGAGTCAAGGGCGTTAATGGAAGAGGTGAGGATGGTATCAAGGCTTGCAACAGAGGTGGAAAAATGGATTGATAAGTATAAAGATTCAAAAAAGAAGGAGAAAAGAGAACTGGAGAATAGTCTGATCAGTTTGACAGAGGAGAATAGGGATGTCAATAAATTGTTAAGGATCGCTATATTGGAGAAAGAATCAGTGGAAAAGAAGTTGAAGGGAAGGGTACCCATATTGCCATTTGGATTGCAGAAATTTATGATGGGGGCTAATACTAATGAACCAACTACAGAGAGTACTGGGTTTAACACAGGGACTAAGAGTACTGGGGTTAACACTGGGACTAAGTCCGACAGTAGTGAGTGTGAAGAGGAGATCGTTAGTCTGGTAAGCTACTGTTATCTTTATTTCCCTGTGATTGACTTGTTTATGCAGCCTTCATCTTGGTTTCACATTCACCATATTTAATTTTGTAATTTTTTTCCTTATTGCTTTGGATAAAAGGAACAAAAGTAGAACCAACAATGGAACTAGCGGCATTAATACTTAAATTATGGCTTAAGCTTATGCATAGCACAAAGAATGATTATATAATTCTAAATTTGGTCATCTACAGTATAAATATCAGAATTTATTCGTCCAATAATTTTCCCCCATTCAATTTAATCCCCCCTAGTGTTAAACTGACGTGAAGGTAACTAAGTTGTTGGCAATGCCTGGCTTAATTAAATGCTTATGTGGTCCTTGTATGATGAAGTGGCCACGCTTAGTCTTTAGAAACTCTGCAATGAGTCCATTAATTTGTTGAGTACAGTTCTCCAACTATAGATTTCTTGGAGAATAAACATTGCCTATCAATTTTATGTTAATATACATGCTGTTAGGCTAGTTCGGTAAATTAGCTAAATTCAAGTCAATTCAATAATAAATAGAGGTTGTAAATTGATTTGGGGAGATTATAATGAAATTGATAGACTTATGATTCGGAAGAATAAATTGAGATTCTTTTAATATTTTAAGGAACAAAAGAGTATTTACTAATAGAAGTATTGTCACTAGATTGATCTAGAATGCTATTTAAGAACATGTAGATGTCACATTCTTTACCACAATTTATGGCTTGTGACATTTAAAAGAACCAATAGTTCTTTCTCCCCTTTTATGTTGACATGTAGCTCATAATTTTCCTTCGATCATTGTGCCTCCCTATTAGCATGGGATATAGCTTGCTTTTCTCATATCTCAAGACATTTCTGTATATTTTGACTCTTACACTTCTGATGGATGATAGTAATAACCCATAGCTTACTATCTTCTTGCAAAAGGCTTAGCCTGTTCTGACATTTACGATTAATTTTCAAGGCTTCAACAGTTGAAAGGATAATGAAGAATCTACGGCAAGAAATCACTCAATTGAGGAAATCTTTGGAGGAATCTAGGTATTTTATCATCTAACCATTTCTATTCATCACAGTAATATGGTTGTTTGCTGATGATTCTGTCAATTGCAATGAAGAGAGTGATGAAAACAAGCCAAAGCTACCCTGACTCTGTTTTTAACAAAGACATTTCATAGATGACTCCTCTGCTACTATTAGTTCCTATATTAATAAAACAAAGAAAAGAAGCATACTATTAGTTCCTTCTTTTCATTTATCTTTTGAGCTCTACATGATCCCCTTACTTTTTCTCTAAAATCACGTAGTTTCAGGCAACAAATTGAATTTCAAACAAAGTGTGTGGATGACTAGCCAAATGGTACCAACTAGGCAACTACCACAAGTGGCTATAGGGTGGATCCTGTGTACCGTTTATTTAACTTGTTTACTAACTACATTTGCCTTATCAAAGAGAAACTCATATTTTAATCAAGAATTCCAATTCATATAATAGTTTTCCTTCATTGTGCACGTTGGACATTAATGATATTAATATATTCATGAGCCAGAAATACTCCTTTTCTGTGCTAACATGTATAAATTAAATTTAGGATATGATTTATCTTTTTTAAACTTAATGCTGATAGAGGCAACTCTTGAATAATCTTGTAAACTGAAGATGT
Source organism: Vachellia collinsii (assembly GCA_006871305.1). NCBI lineage: Eukaryota > Viridiplantae > Streptophyta > Magnoliopsida > Fabales > Fabaceae > Vachellia > Vachellia collinsii. The sequence continues at coordinate 5,560 of QFDD01115556.1, forward strand.
AGATCTTCTGAAGTTTAGAAAGAAAGTTACATGGTGAAGTTGGACGGACTGAGATGTAGACATAGTCGTTTTTTCTTTCTTTCTTTTTTTTTGGGGGGGGGGCATTTAAGCTCATAACGTGTATTAAAACACTAAATCAATAATCTTGTAAATAATGAAAGAAATGTCACTCCGAACAGGTGACACAGGGAACTTACTTCAAGCAATGTTTAAAAATTATGTTTGGAGTTAGCATAAAAAAGTAACCAATTGTGACTTAGATCAAATGATAGGAATAAGGTTGATCAACATCAGTAGAGCTACTCCTTATGTAGACTCAACAATATTTGATTCTAAATTATTTGGTATCATCAAATGGGAAATGGTTATATACAAAAAAATATTATGTCAGCAGTTTATGTGAAATACTTTATGTTGACGGTTAGCATAAAAAAGCCACAGATTAGTATTTAGCAAAACAAATCATGTGTTGATGGTTAGCAAAAAGTCAAGATCCCCTACCTGACAAAAAACACTGAGGAAAGGATGCCCGAAATTAAAACCCTTTCTACAAAGTGGGGAAAATGATAGAGAGAGGATCAGAAATCAAAATAAAATGTCTACAATAAAAGAAGGCAATATTAACTCCAACCTGTTCCTGCCTTAAGAGCGAGTGTTGGAGTCTTGTGATCTTAGGCTCATTCATTTCCTGATTGCTCCTTGTTTACCTCGAGATTTGATTTTTCTTTTAATTTCCATGTATCATGTTATCTAAATTATATGTTTAGCGCCTTGTTTTCCTCCTTAATTTTGATATTGGTTAGCTGATTCTTAGAGTCGACCTTCTCCTTTATATCTACTGCTCCTATTTCAAAACAAGATGAATCATATTATTCACCTTGAATTCAAATTTCTACAAATTTGTTTATATATGGGCTTAGTTTGTCTTTTGTCTCAGAAATAATCATACTGCTACAGTTGGCTAGTGTCATATTTCTTGGTTTTGGATTATTTATTATCAACCCTATGTCAGGTCAGACACAGAGCGACTCCAGTGTCTCACAGAGAAACAAGCCAAAGAAATTTCAGAAAACAAACTCTACATTAAGGAGTTAGAAGATAGAGAGAGGGTTTTGACTCAAAATGTAATCTCATATTTGATCAAGAAATGGGATAATCATTTCCCATTAAAGCTCTCATTCTTACTAGCTTTATACTTTTGTCTGAATGCTGAAAGGTAGAGGAGCTATTTACGGAAATTAAGGTAACTGAGGAGGAAGCTGCTAGATGGAAGAATGCATGCGAGTTGGAAGTTGAAGCTGGAAAAAATGAGATTGGAGAGCGTGACAAAGTGGTGAAGTCCTTTTCTTTTCCTTGCCATACGAATTGTGAACTTGGGTTGATATTAACTCTCTACTTTTCCCTATTGATGGAGTCTGTCCAGTGGAATGTTTTTTTACTTGTGTTGATTTACCATAAATTTTTCATAATCTTGCCCTGTTTATGAAAATCATTGATGATCTTTGCTAAAAGGCTTTAAGTCATCTACAAAAAAATACTGGTCCGGGATCTTATATGCAGAAATTTATTCTCATTGAGATAATGAAAACTACCAAGATTATGAATAATCATTCAATTATCTTCTCCAGCTTAAGCTTTTGAAATGAACTGACTTTGATTCTTGACATGTTCTTGATTGAACATTCAGGAGTTTGGTTCTTGTCAGTTTTCATTATCTCAACGAATATAAAGTTCTGCATATAAAACATCAGCCCAGTATTTTTTTGTAGATGACTTCAAGCCTTTTAGAAAGATCAACAAAGTCTTCTATTCAGGATTGGAGAGAGTATTATTTATCTCCAAACTAGTAGATCGTACCATTTGGGAAGATTATTCTCAATGTGATATTATTTACACTAATCAGTGTGTGCATGTTTTGCCTGTCTCTTAAATTATTTCCATATCATTTTACTCCCTGCATTTGTCAATCTGTAAGGTGGATGCGTTGAAACAAGAACTACAGAGAACAAAGACCGCCTTGGACATATCAAATGGCAAATTAAGACTAAAAGAAGAACTTGCAAGCACTGCAATGGCTGCACAGGCAGCAGCAGAGAGATCCTTGCAGCTAGCTGACAACAGAGCTGTGGAACTCCGGCATCGTCTTGAGGAACTGACCAGACACATAGAAGAAGCAGAGAAAAGGGAGCGAAGTAGCCGCAAAGTGAGACGTATATGTTGGCCATGGGAATTCTTCAAGTTCATCTCTCGTTCTGATACTTCAAACACTAGAGTTGGGACTGTAAAAAGGATGCTTCCAGAAATGCAGGCCTTACTGAACTGACATATACAATTCCTTAACAAAGAGCTGATGGATCTCAAACTTTTGTGTGTAACTCACCCATTGTTTCTTGTAGATGGTTTTTCTCATTTGTGTTTTTATTGTTACTGATGTTTGCAGAACCATTGTAAGCATAATCTGCAAGCTGTGTCTGCTAATTTATAGTTAGGAATAAGTTTTGAGGAATAAAATATAGAACATATTTTGCGGGTATACAATTCATGTTTTGGTAACATTTGAAAAAAATACATTATTAGACAAGATTCCTTGCAAGTATGTACAAAATTGCATTAATGACTCAGGCAACAAGAAAGATGGCTAATGTTGGCAAAAACAAAAAACATAGAAAAGAAAGATGTTTAATAATGCACTTTGAAGTATGGTATCTTGAGGCGTTTTTTTTTCTAAAAGAGGCACTTGGGCCTTAAGTAAACACAAGCTCTATATATAAACCCTCGGTTATACATGGTATAAAATTATGATGAATGATTATTTAGTTAATATAGTAAGCTGCATTATTTACAAATAATTTAAAAACAATTTTAGTGGAACCTACCACTCCCTCATTTTTTTGAAATTTGTCTCCACTTCTATACATGTCAAATATAAAAAGCTAAACACCATGTGGTATCCAAAGATGTCAATCATTCTTTCATCAACTATACCGTATAAAGTGATCTCTATTATTTCATTTGTCATTTTTTTGCCAACATATTTAAATTTATTTAAATTAATAATAAAAACTATTTTTCAACGTAATTTACAGTTTTTAAAATAAAATATATAAGAGGAATTTTATTTTACATGTATTAACGTAATTTTTAAACACTTTAATTAGCCATGGACTTTGACATTTTATTTAGATTTTTAGTTAGAATATTTTTTTTAAAACCATGAGTGAGATGCTACTTTAACAAATATCTTACATAAACAAAAAACAAATATCATTTTCAGATGTTAATTCAACTTTAGTGAGAACTCTGGAACATCGAGGAAGAAAGAGCCGTAGCGAATTTGCGACTTACGGCGGTCCAAAGCGAAACCTAATCTTCATTTCCACCTTCTAGTCTTCAGTCGTGTTTGTGATTGGCCGTCTGTCCGGTGTGTCGTCTCTCTCTTTCTTCAAAATTTTCACATATCTTCCGTACTCCTTCCTTAATCTTTCAGTCTCACATTCCGTCTTTTGCTGATGTGGTTCAGAAGGAAGAACTCGTGGAGTCGTTGATTCTAGTGGTTCGCATTGGAATTGATGCAATTTCAGTTGTTACTAATCAATAGGATACATTTATTAGTCTCAAATCTCAGAAGGGGTTTGACTGAATGTTTTTTCGAACACGAATTGCATATTCGCCCGTTTTCGAAGTTTCGGTGTTAAGTTCTATGGTTCGTCTGTAACAGATGCTTGATCGAGCATGCTGGCTGCTGGGAGACGCATTCAGTTTATTCTTCCATGCATCTCCCTCTATCCCAGTTTCAATCCAGTGTTGAGTTTCCGTTCTGTGTGTTCGCCTATTTTCAGAATAAGTGGATGGTAAGTGTGAATTTCACTTAATAATACAGCAAAATACGATCGGAACAAGCAGAAAAATAATAATTTCTTTCTTTAAATTTTCTAGTAAGCAAGGTTGCTCTAAAATGCGATAGAGTCCTTAAAAACTCGGTCAACGAAAATCTTGTTTGCTTTCTCTGTTTTGCTGTCTGTTTATCTTCCTTTTGGTAAAATGAGAATGGTTTCTTCTCAATATGTATCTAGAGAATCCACGAGGGGTACTAGGTGTTTAACTTGGTCACTTACTTACACTGGGGGTTTCTGCAAGTTTGGTTTATTAATGAGATGGGTTGATTGACCTGTTCTATGTTCATAATGGGTAGAATCTTGAAAAAATTTCAAAGAGTCGCCAAAAGTATTTGCTCCCCCCCCCCTCTATCTATCTATTTATATATAGATAATTGGGATAGAAAAAAAAAGAGAGGAGATATAACCCAGATGGTCCAAATTTCAAAGGAAACAACAGTAGAAAATTCGTTCTCCCAGCCTAGAATGTCAGCATAGCAGGATATACTATGGCCGTTGATAACAATAAGTTGTTTTGGTTTTAACAGTATTTTGACTCATTAGTGTTTTTCTTTTACAAAAACTTGGACTGTTTTCCTTCTGAAGGAGTGTTATAAGTTTCAGAGATCTTGTTTGATATGCCTCGGCGGACAGGAGTGCAGAAAACCAAATTCATATTATCATCAACTTTAAATATGACTTTGCTCAGTAGGCCTAGCACCAAACATGATATGATGCTAAAATCTATTGTAGATTGAGACTGACTAATCAAATGCTCTTCTGGTTAGTTCATTCTTCATTGTTTGTTGATTATAAGTTGATAATTGTTATGCCTGTAAATTGAGAGATTAAATTAAAAATTTTCCCAAATAGTTTATAGAAAAAAGATAATATGCTTGAATAATTTAAGCTCGTGTGGAGTTATGCTCTATGTCAGCTTATGCAATTGGGGCTTTAGCACCCAAATATTCAGTGTAAATGTGACTTTCTTGCGTTTCTAAATTATTTTACTTGGTGATAAGACATTAGATAATGCCATTGGATAAACAAGTTTTATGACAGGTCCTCTTGGACTCCTCTTTAGTAGAACTTCTTTTATAAGAAGATATGATTTTGTGATGCGTTGCTCTTTATCATGTCTTTTATGTCAGTTCCTTTGAATCTGGTTGATTCTAACCTGTCAAATCTGACTCATATGCAATTTCAGTTACTTTGCAACAGATTCATCTCCTGGTAAAGATAGTGTGTCAGATGAAGCATTGAATGACTTTCTTTCAGGCATTGAAAATGAATCAGCACCAAGTATGGAAGTCTGTTCTGCATACGTTGATAAAATGTGCAATGCGGGGAATCTTTCTGCTGCAAGAAAAATGCTACTAGTGTTGAATGAGAAAAACATTCACTTTTCCTCTAAGTTGTATGCTCGCCTATTAGTAATGGCTAGTCAGAAGAATGATATTGATCTTTCGTGTCAAGTTTTCAAGAAATTGCTGCTATCCAATGAATCCATAGGTACAACTGTGTATCTTAACTTTTCCCAAGCTTTCACGGAGATGAGTGATAGTGTGGAGCTGCTAAGATTTGTTAAAGAAGTATTAGAGATGACTCGTTCTAGTACATCAGTTGTAAACAGGATAATTTTTGCCTTTGCTAAAAGTGGGCAGAAGGATAAGGCATTGTTAATATTTGATCACCTTAAAAGAGTGAATTTTAGTCTGGATTTGATAACATACAATATTGTTTTAGATATTTTAGGTCGTTCAGGTCAGGTGGATGAAATGCTTAATGAGTTTGCATCTATGGAGGAAGTTGCTATTGTCCCAGATTTCATTTCTTACAACACTATAATCAACAGCTTGCGAAGGGTTGGAAGATTTGATGTGTGTTTATTGTACTTCAGGAAGATGGTTGAGAGTGGAATTGAACCAGATTTGCTTACCTATACTGCATTAATTGAGAGTTTGGGTCGATCAGGAAATGTTGAGGCATCATTGGAACTTTTCAGTCAGATGAAAATGAAGAAGATTCGTCCTTCCACATATATCTATCGATCGCTAATTGCAAACTTAGATAGAGCGGGAAAGTCTCAGTTGGCAGCAGAACTTTTGGGTGAGATGAATTCACCTTCAACACGCCTAGCGGGGCCAGAGGATTTCAAACCAAAAGGAAGGCAAGGGAAATCTTGAGGTACATGGGTATTCATGGATGCTATTCTTTGTGACTTCTCAATTGATGGACAATGGCAAACTTGTAGCCTAAATTACAGGAATAGAATAAAGTAATCAAGAAAAAAGTACAGAGGAGAGAAGTATGAAAAAAGTACAGTTTGTTGGGTGCTAACTATCTTGCCCTTTTTTAGTGTACGAATCATACAATTCCATATGAATTACATAGTTCTAGATACATGAAACACAAAAACACTGAAGTTACTTTCAAACCTCTAAAGTCTCCATAATATTGAATCATTTATTTGTTTTTATTAGGTTACTTGAATTTATTGATTCATAAACAATAGTGAAGAGCTAAAACTCTTGAAACAATGTGAATTTTATATTTTTGAGATACTCACTTAATATACAACGTATAGCAAACTATTTTACCATATTACCATTGCTTCAGTTAGAAATGAAAGCTTTTAACATAAACTTAGAAAATCAAGATCCTAACTGTAATTTAATTAAGGTTATTTATATTTTTAAAGCCATATACTTAGTTAAAGTAGGGAACAGTCTGGCCTGCAAACCCGTAGGCCAAATAGTACGGGTCGCATGGGTTGGGAAAACCTCAACCCGTCAACCCATCATTTTTTTATTTTTAAAATTTTTTAATATATATTTATAAATTTTAATAAACATAAATATTTATAAAAATAATTAAATGAAACTAATTAGATTTAGAAAAACATTTTCATAATAAATTTTCATATATTATTTAGCAATTATAATATATTTAATAAATCTTATTTATTTTAATCTTAAACATTTTTAAAAAATATTCATTTTGATACATAAATAACAATAAGATTGAAATAAGTATATACAATCATGTGTTGTGTGATTTATGAAGATTAAACATTGTAAAAAATTTATTTAAAAATTAGTTTTTTTAAAAAAATAGATAGCCCACCAACCTGTCGATTATACAGGTCGACTCATGTAGCCCGCATTTTGGTGGCTGCAACCTCTCAACCCATTGGTTGAACCCATTTTCTTGACTCTACACTTAGTCTAACATTTCATCATGGAAACCAAGCAAGTTTAGAAAATTGGACTGAACTAGCTAGTTTAAATTAAAAACAAGTTATGTAGCCAGTCTAGTATAATCTCAAACGGTTGGTGAAAGAGTAAAAAGTCTAAAACTAGTGTAACTGGATGTTAACCAGAAAAACCGATGGATTGGATGGGTTACCTAGGTTATTTACTTTGTTTAACTCAAGATTTTTGTTTTTTAAAGCTTTTAATAAACTTTTTCAAATTTTGATAACCACATGCCCAAACTACTATTACCATTTTTTATTATTAAAAGAAATCATTAAAAGGACTTGATCACGGGAAAAGTCCTCCAACATAAATGATAAATATGTTTATTATCATAATAAAATAATTGTTATAAATGAATATCTTCTTTTCAAATATTACATTTTTAAACATTTTTCAAACTCTATATATTATATAAATTTTATTATCTTTATATTTTTATTATTATCTAAACCAACCATTATATATTCAAAAATTTGATCATACATAACTTATGTTTATTACATCCATTATACCAAGTTATCCAATCACATCTAACCATGTGTCTTATTTTTAAAATATTATCATTTAGCTATCAATTAATATGAAAAAAAAATAGGGTACATGACTATTTGTGATTGGCAAACTTTTAAAAACTGGACTAGGGATTGAATCGATCAAAACAATGATATAAGGATTAGTGAGGCAACTTGGATTCAACCGGATCATATTTAAATAATATAATTTAATTGAAATGTAAAAATTAATATCTCAAATAAAATAATAAAAAATATTAGTATAAATAAATTTTAAATGATAATAAAAATGAATGGAGATATCATTTGATTAATTATCATTACTACTAAGCAAATTAGTGCATGGATTATGGGATTCAATTTAAATTTTGAATTTCAAATATTATTCCCAATGTTATGGATATCTATCTTATTAATTATCATTGCCACCTAAGGCAAATCAATGAAAAGATCATGGGAACTTGATTTTAAATTTTAAATTTCAAATATCATTTCTACTGTGCAGCGTTGCATAGATTTGACTCATGATGAGATATCCCTCCATCTTCCAACATCCCTTCCACCACTCAAGCCTTCTCTTCAAGCTTCATGTTAAATTGTCCCTTCATCTTTGCATTTTTGCTCCGTGTCTTTAGTTTTCTTTGTTCTTTATTTTCTCTCTTGTGAAGGGCTGGCCATTCTCCTCTCTACCAACAACTATATCATTCTACGTAACATCTTTCATATTCTTTCTTTCTTTTGAGATTTGTTCTTTATTGACTTGTTTTTCTCTTCATCTTAGTCTTTAGTCTTCTTCAAACTTTCTTTTTTCCCCTAAAATAAAATGGCGTGGGATCACACTTGGAAGGGAAAAAAATTCCAGCAAAAAATGATTTGGCCGGCTCAAGACGAGTCACACCAGGCTGCCTCTTCCCGACTTAGAGGCTGGACCAAATACCTAACTGTTCACCAATTTCCGGTCTCAATTAGCAAGCCTAGTTCGATCTTTTTGTATATTGGTGATTGGAGAACTTGATATAAGTTTTATTCTTAAAATTGTATTATTTAAATCAAGACATGTTTAACCCTGAGTTGACAACAACTTGAAACATGTCCCCAAAGATAGGGTCTAGTTGATGCAAGAGAACCACACGTCGTGTGGTGTTTGATGCACCCCGGCAGCCCTTGAAAATTTGGAGGATCGAGTGCCTCTCATGTCCAGTCGTTCTCATAACCCCATCAAGTTCCCCAAGTGAACAACTTCTAGTAGATTGAATAATGTACGCAAGGGAAGTTAGCAACAATAGATCTATAATCTCATGAAAATGATTGGCTCTAAGGACTTGGCATGGGGGTCCTAACCCCTTAACCACTTCCTTAACTAATTCAATTATCAATCTGGTTTTTTGAACCTTAAAACTTAGAGGCGCCAAAAATTTGGATCATGAAGGGAATACATGGGAAGTCCAAGATTTCTACTGAAAAAGGACACAATATTCTCCCCCATAATACAATTTGGAGCATAATTGATCATATATGAAAGCCTAAAATTTAGCCACTGGTACTACCCCAGTTGTGCTTAGACAATCATAATAGTTCAATAATCTACTACTTCTGTTGAAAAGCTTCTTTATTTGGCCCTACATTAATAGTCCAAAATACAAAAAATCCATGTTCAAAAAGCCTTTAATGGTTTTATTACAAGAAGAAAACCAATGTTTGAATTTAAACTTTCGATCTACACATATTTTTGTCTTGGGTGCCTAGAAGTTTTAGCTCAGGTGAAGGACGGACCGTTAGTCGCCTTAGGTCCACTTCAAAAATGAACCAAATTAATATAATATAGTTACAATCCGGGTCGTATTCACTTGGAGGAGCCGAAAAACGAAATTAAATCCTAGTAAAAAAATGTAAGCAACCTAAACTAAAAAGAAATATATTAATTTGAGGAATCTCTAGCTAAATATTATGAATTAAATTGAAATTAAAATACTTATTTTTTTTATTTGTAATGATTAAAATGAATGATGGTGAAGGGAATGAAAATGAAAAACACAAATAAACAATGATAATAATCAATTCTCCAATTCAACAACACAGGCAATCATCACTTCAATAGATACGGGAGTTAAAATAATGAATTAAGAATTATAATTAAGCTTTAATCAGACAACCGAGCCACCTCGAATTGCTATAAAATAATTTCCAAAATTCCAACTTACTAACTGCAACCAGAATAGCAAAATGGAATTAAGTAATGCTTAATTGTAACTCTTAAATTCAAAATAACAGAATTAAAGTTGGCAAGAGATAATATGATCCAAGATTCCAAGCTACCTTAGAAAATCACAATATACTAACTCCAAAATCAATATAAATGTCATACCACAACATTATAATTGAAATTGAAGCTATAATCAGTCCAATATCAAATGCTAAACAATAATCCAGTCACAATAATCTCCAAATATAATCAGATTAAACAATACAAATTATTCCAATAATTAGAAAACTATCCTAAGACCTAGGAATTGTTAAACAATTACTGGATAGGAAATTAAAGTACTAAAACTCCCCTTTGAAGACTCAAGCTCCTGCCATTGTTGTTGAATCAGAGAATTAGAGAATGCTAGCCACGGTTTGACATTAAGAATGCCAAAATAAGGTCCCTGTCAAGAGCTGCCATGGGGGAAGAAAACTGAGAGGGTCAAAGATGAAATGGGAGGAATTGATGATATTGTGGGAGGAGAGTGAGAGGGATGGAGAGTGAAGGTGGTGTGGTGAAGATGAAAAATGGTGAAGAGCTTCTGCAGATGTGCGCTGCTGCTGGCTGTGCGAAGGAATCTATTGGGTAGGAGAATGAAAAATAAAGGTCAAGGAGATGGTGACAATGGTGATGGATTTGTTGATGGAAGATTGGAGGAATGATGGATAGATGGAAAAAAATGGATGGTGAAAGTGAGTTTTTGGGATGGAGGAATAATGGAATGGCGGCTGTGCGAAGTGGGTGTCTCCCCTCTCTCCAAAGTCTCCTTTCTTCGCCCTAAAATCTGATTCTGATGGTGAAAAAACGCTGCT
>QFDD01115560.1:0-12325 GCA_006871305.1 Vachellia collinsii
ACACATACGTAACAGATTCCAACGAGTAAAACCAAATTCACATGGCAAGAACAGATCAAGCACTTGACTATTCAGATTTGCAAGAAGTGAACAAACAGACTACTATGAATCTTTCCATGTCTAAACCCACAAAGAACAGAACAGAACTGAGAACACAACATTTTACTGAGACTTTCTGTAATTTCACACGAACATGAATCCATCAATCCATCTTTGCTTCTTCCTTCATGATAAAAGAAGCCATGCGTTTGGTCATTTTCTTGCCATTCTCTGATTCAGGATTAAAGATATGGTAAACATGGTCTTCTCCTTCCTGTTCAAACAATTCCAGTTCACCACTCCATCCACTCTTCTTCACACCCTCATAGAACCAAATCCCTCTGTCCCTCAACGAATCTTTCCCTGCAACACACATGAGAATCCTAGAACACCCAAGTCCAGCCAAGCTTGGCGCTCCAGGAGCGAAAGGATTGAGCATGGGGTTATCTAATCCACCTGGAGCAGAAGGGTAAGCGAATTTCCAACACAAAACCGGCACGGTCTGGTCACGCCCTGTAACTGGTTCAGACCCAATTGGACTTGAGCTGCAGAAATAAGGGTGAACATATATCGCACCCAAAATTCTAACCCCACCTGGCAAATCCTCAACCCCACCACGCATGGCGATGTTATGGACAATATTACCACCTGCACTATCACCTGCTATGAAAACTCTACTGAAATCTCCGTAATTTAGCCATGGCTCGTCACTGGGGTCTTTCGTCGAACAGGTTGCGACCCATTTAAGGGCTTCCCAGCAGTCTTCGTAAGCTGCAGGTAGATGGTGTTCTGGAGCGAGGCGGTACTCTACAGAAACGACGACGACGTTGACTTGGGAGACGAAAAGGTTCAAGTATCGGTGGTAGAGCTGAGAGAAGGTAGACTCGAAGAAGAACCCACCGCCATGAAAGTAGACCAAGATGGGAAGTTTTTGGTGGTCGTCATGATGGAATTGGGTAGTGGATTTTGGGAGGAAAAGGCGAGCGGAGATGGAGGGGTCATCGGAGATGACGATGTCTTTGGAAGAGACTCCGGTCTGAGGGTCGTCAAGCGACGGTGATACAAAGGGGGCTTGTCGGGGGCGTTCGACGGTGCCGTTTTTGAAGACACGGATATAGGTGGGGATTTCTGCAACTATGTCTTCGTTGTCGGTTGTGGTAGCCATTTGAGATGGACAGAGAATTGAGAAGAGCGAGGTTAGTTAGAACTGAGAAGAAAGTCAGATTGAAAGTAATAAAGAGCGAAAGGATTGATCTATTTGTATTGGGCCAATAGAGCCAACAGCAAAAAGAATTTACTCAAGAGTTAAAAAGGTTTTTACTAAAATACTGCAGTTTAAATCAGTTTTGGTGCATGTGATGTGAACGATTTTAAAATTGTGGAAGAATGAGTTCACTGTTTACTTTTTAACCCTCTCTCTCACTTCTTCCACACTCCCTTCCTCTCTTTGTCCCTCTGTCCTTTCTTTGGTCAAACTTGTCACCAATAGTGTTAGGATGCGGCGTCAACTCCTGCGAACTTTGTGGGAATGAACGTGAGGATATTGACCACATCCTCCGAAGATGAGGCTTATCCCAAACCGGCTACTCGACCCTTTCCTCAATCAGAAGAGGCAATCATAACTTGATACTGCGATTCGGAATTCCATGTTGGAAGCTTTGATCCACACGAAATCAATGTTTTTAGGCCAGCTGAGATGTATCATTGCGGCTACTAATGCATTAGTTTACCACACAACTAAGGCAATGAACTTACTTGAAGCTGTGGGATGATTTTCTGTTTTTCTTTGCTGTAAATATTCTCATGTAATTTTTTACCAATGCATGAAATTTCCTTTCCATTCAAAAAAAAAAACAAAAAGAAAGAAAGAAATGAATTCATTAGGAAAGCATTTTTTTTTAAATGGCAACTCATTTTTATTTTTTGAAACCAATATACAAATGTAAAAATTAGAAATAAGATATACTTAAGTTCTCCTAAAATAAAATAAGAGTTAATACAATTTTTTGTCTATTAAATTTATCCTTATTTTGGTTTTAGTCCACTAAATTTAAAACAAATAGTTTTAATTCTTCAGGTTTCATTTTACTTAAGATGTTAGTCTCTGTAAACATGGACCATTTATCCTTTGAGGGATTGAAACTATTTGTTTTAAATTTGAGGAATCAAAACTAAAATGAAAGTAAACTTGAAGGACAAAAGTTGTATTAACCTATAAAATAATTTATGTGAATATATTTAAATTTATTTATGATCTTTATATTTTTTATTAATTTCAAAAAATAAAATGAGTTGTGCCATTTTAAAAAAATATGCTTCCCTAGTGAATTCATTTCTTTCTGTTTTTTTTTTTCGGCCAATGAATACATTTTCTTAAATATTGAGAGAGTGGGAGAAATAAGAGCCGGACAAAAGAGAGGGAGGGAGTGTGTGGAAGAAGTGAGGGAGGGAGAATGGCAAAAGGAAAAAGTGAAATCGTTCTTCTAAAGAATGATCTTTTTACCTCAAGAATGATAACAATTCTTGTATTTTAGGAAATATTTTAGAAAAGTTGGGAAAAAATTCTCCATTAGATAATTAATTAAAAAATATGATATATTTAATTGTACATATGAAAAATCAGTTACATATATAAAAACTCAGTTGTATATAATATGGAAGCTCAGTTGCATATTTTAGACGTTCTTTGCACATGTATAGGAGGTCCCATTTTATAATTAATTCTTCGACGAGGAATTTTTTCCCAATTCTCCCAAATATTTTTTACTCTATAGCATTTGGGTAAATTCTTTTACTATATTTGCCACATATACATAAATTTGCCATCTGAATTATATTTAAAAGCATTACTCTATTTGAGAAGTATTCGTTTACTCCTTTCGCGCGTTTACAATATGTTTGTCAACTCTTAAAAAATGTTTTTAGAAGCATTTTTATCTAAGTTGAGACAAAACTTCTCTTATATACTTACCTCAGATTCTGTAAAATCACTTTTAAAAGCTATTCCCTACTTGACTTCTATAACGTATCCATCACGAGCATATTTACAGGAAATATTAATGAAAAATCGTAAATATTGACACCCAAACAAATATCAATATCACGGAATTAAGCGTCATTGAGAGAAATCAATGAAAATTCCATTCTAGAAATTTTTATTGGTCAGTGCATGACATGCTTCTATATACAGAAAAAATCATATTTTCTACAGAATTTTGTACACAAAAACATCCACACTCGAATTTAGATCCTTCTAAAAATTAATGAAAAGTTAATGTTTAGAAATTTTATTAAATAGAAAGACATATCATTTTTATATATATAAAGTGTCACAATTTTGTAAAAGTTTATACACATAAAGCATCGATAACTGAATTTAAGTCATTACCTAAAAACTTTTTAAACATTGAATTTTCCTAATATTAATATGAGAACCTCAAAATTATCTCTTAAATAACTTAATTTTTATGAAGTACTCAGAAAATATTTTTGAAATTAATTTATTCTGTAAAATGATCTAACTGACTTCATGTAAAGGGTAAAGTCCAACCTCTTATCATTTATGGCAAACTTGGTAGGTAGAAAACTAACGGGTATTGAACTTAACAGAAATGGTTAATTCTTTATAATATGATGAATCACAGTTTATATTTAGTGTCCAACAATATATCAAATAAAATTGACTTTGATTGGATGATACCATGTACTTTAGTTAAAAAAAAAAACCTCGATAGGTAAAGAGTTTTTGGACAAAAATAATTGATGGAGGCGGCATTCCATGTCACCACCACCTTTTGATCAATTTTCTCAAAGCACGTTGATCTTATAAGTTATTTAAAAGATTATACCAAAAAAATTATTTAAAATAAGACAAAACAAAAAAATTAAATGTGCAAGTGGCATCATTTCAAATGAAAAGGGTTATACATTTAAAAAAAAGAGTGTAAATAAGCGACAGGAAATTAAAAAAAGAAATATAGCTGGAACATTATAAAGCACATGGGCAAACAAAGCCCCACCCCCACGTAACAGATGTATATGATGTATCTATATGATGTGTCTTAACATTTTACCTGTGGGGAAAATGACAACTAGAAGATGTAGAGTAAGAATAGACAAAAAATGATTGGCCAAAAAAAAAAACAGACAAAAAATGATAGGGTGGCAGAGGATTGTACGAAGGCAAAGTCATACTAAATGATATTGAATATATTATTCTATTTCTCTTCACTGTTACACTGTAGCAGAACCTATCTGAAATGGACACATGTATGATTATGAAGAATCTAGAACATATGAGATTCATGATCGTTGGGCTTGTTTTGGTTGGGCTTGAGTAATCTAGGCTTTAATACTTCCCTGCCAGTTGAGCTGCGTTGGAAATACTGTGAGGCTTGACCAAAGAAATGCAAACTGTGAGCTGGGTTAGGATTTGTGAGGATGTCAGCAATTTGATCTTTGAAGGAGACATGAAAAATATGGAGAAGGCTAATAACTACCAATTATTAGACAAAATGGTAATCCAATGCAATGTACTTGGCTTTGAAGTGAAAAACAGGATTGGCCACCAAGTACGTTGCACCAAGATTGTCACAATATAAAAATGTTGCATGAGGGTTAGAAGACATGAAATTCATATAGGAGATTTTGGACCCAGATGACTTCACTCGCTACTGCTAGAGCTTTATACTCGGCTTCAGTACTAGAATTGGCAATAGTGGGCTGTTTTTTGGAGCTCCACGCAATTAGGTTGGGACCAAGATAAACTGCAAAGGCTCTGGTGGATCACAAGTCATCTGGATTTCCTCCCCAATCAACATCGGAGAAGGTGGACAGAGTGACAAAATTGGAAGGTCTGAGATGAAGAGCAAAGTGTGAGGTGCTACAAAGATATCGTAGAATGCACTTGATGGCTGTCCAATGATGTTCTATTGGGAGATGCATGTATTGACAGACTCAGTTAACTGTAAATGCGATGTCAAGCTTGGTAAAATTGAGGCACTGTAAACTACTAATCACACTACCATAGAAGATGGGGCCAAGAAAATTAGGTCCAAGGTTGCTAAAAGAACAAAGGTGGAAGCCGTTGGTGTAGTAACAAGTTGGGCATTAGACATATTAGTCTTTTGAAAAATGTCGTGAATATACTTTTGTTGAGAAAGAACCAGGCCAGTGGAGGAAGGTAGAACCTCAACTCTAAGAAAATAATGAAGTTTGCCTAGGTTCTTGACATGAAACGAGTTCGTCAGTAATAGTAGCTGAGGTACCAGTAACAATGTGTCGTCTACATAGACTAATACATATAGAGTAACGGTGGAGTTGTGACAAATAAAGAGAGAGAAGTCGAACCTAGAGGCTTTGAATATAAGCATGCTCATATGAGAGCTGAGACAAGAGAACCAAGCACGGAGCGCATGTTTAAGGCCATAGATTGCCTGACGCAGCTTGTAGAGATAATGAGGATAATATGGATGAATGAATCTAGATGGTTGTTGCATGTAGATATTTCTATCCAAGAAGCCATGGTTTGTGAGAGAGAAATTTGAAACAAACCAGATTGCCATTTGTATCAATTACTCACATCCGCTCATCCATAGGAACAAAACCACGGTGAATTGTAACATCAATATGCCAAAATAATCAAGGCCTGGTTGCTGATGGAACCCTTTGGCAACAAGTCGGGCTTCAAATCACTCAAGAGAGTCATTATCGTTTTACTTAGGAAGAAAAATCCACTTACAGTCGACAATGTTGATATATGAGGAAGAGGGAACTAATGTCTAGGCTGGTTATTGATTAGTGCTTGAAACTCTTGATGAAGAGCTTTGGTCTAATCAAGGCTTGTGAAATAGAGGAAGGAATGAAGGGTATGGGAAGCAAGGAGAGGTAAGCACATTGATAGAGGTACAAAAGACATCTTAAATGACATCCTACATGGCAACCAATATGGCATCATGCATGTCAACCATAATATCCATGTAATGCAAGAAGAGTTTGACCCAATCAATATAAATCAAGAAATAACATTTGAGCTTTAATTAGCTATAATAAAAGCTCGTGATGTTAATATATATGTTGAGGGTGTAAATCAAACCTTAACCATGTGTATTCATGCCCATATGCATACTTTTGTAACCTATGAAAGCTTGAGCACGTGGGAATGCATGAAGATCCATTAAATTGGTGTAACATAAGCATGAAAGAAGCTTAAGATCATGTACAAAGCCTATGTGCAGTCTAGATTAAAGAATTCACTTAAAATATCATGTGACAAGCATATGCCTTAGAGGAGGAGCATAAGTGACATCCAAAACACTCAGAAGCATTTAGAAGACATCCTCTTGCATTAATTTTTATGTAATTTCAATTTTAAAAAGTTTATTGTTTTATTTCATTTGAATGAGGCCATTTAGTCAAAGATTCTTCTAGAAGATCTTATCTTAGTTTTATATTTTTAGGTAGTTGACTTGAAGTACGACCATAACCGTGATAGGGTGCCACAGAGGTGCGATTGGTTCCATGGCCTAAAAAAAAGGTATATGGCCAAAAGTTGGAAAATGGCCTCCACGACCTCAAGAGATATGAGAGCGTGTGATGGCATTAGCGGAAATGGTAGGGAGAAGAGAGATGGAGTTCTGAGTGTTAAGTCGTTGTTCAAACATGAGGAGATGGCTTAAAATGGTTTCAATGGTGAGAAACTGTTGTTGAGTAGATAAGACGATGACTATAATATCATATTCAGAACGAAGGCCAATTAGAAGATAAGTGATGAAGTCGTTGTCAGCCACTAGTTTACCTGCAATAGCAAGGGAATCTGCAAGAATGATTGCACGTTGATAATATATAATCTTGAATCAATTCACCACCCTTTTTGAGGGAGGTGAGTTGCTAATGAAGCAACACAAGGCGAGTTTGTGTTTGCTATGAAAAAGAGGTTTCTAATGCAAGCCATGTACTATGAGAGGATCAATATTGGATAAATTGAGGAATAATTTTCTCAGATAAGGGGGCAAGAAGAATGGAAAGGACGAGCTGGTCCTGTTGAAACCAAGAGAGGCCGTCTTTCTTGGGTAGGCCAAAGGAGGTGTGAGGTGGTGGTGGTATGGAGGCATCAATAAAATCGAAAAGTTGTTGGCCATAAAGGTAAGGCAAAACTTGAGCTTTCCAAATGAGATAATTGTCTTAGGTTAATTTTGTGGTGATATGGTAGGGGAGGTTGGATGGCTAACGATAGAGAAGGCTGTTAGAGTGGTAGGTGAAGGCAAAGTCATAATAAATGATATTGAATACATTGTTCTATTTCTCTTCACTATTACAATACCTAGTGACTGAGATATATATATAGTGTAGCAGAACTGATAGAAATCCATGTGGTAATTTTGTTAATTCTATTAGATATTCCACTTGGCATTCAATTATGCAGAGACGCACGTTTAAAAAGACAATTAAGTCTATTTGTTTTTATTTTTTTATGTAATTTTAATATTTAAAAAATGTTCATCTTGTATTTAGTTGATAATTAGAAAGATTTAACTTATCTTTTAGATATTTTGAACCATCTTAAGGATTTTTAAAATGTATTAGTAGTTTATCTTTTATAATGTTTTTTTTCCCCATAGTTCTTTTAGGATATTATTATATTTATATGAGTGCCAAATTAGATATCTCAAGGATATTATTGAATATAAATATCTTTAATTTAATTTAAATAAATGTCATCATATCTTTTTAATATTTTGAGTTATATTAGGGTTAGTAAGTTTCCTATTTAAGGAGCAAGTTGTATTCAATAATTTTAGGAATGAAGGAATTGAATGAAAAGTTTTTCCTCAGTAAATTCTAACTTGTGGTTTTTATTTAAGATAGAATACAGTTGAGTCACAAGAGAATTATCAACTCTTGTAGAGCCCTTTATAATTAATGACCTAGAGACAAGTTTCTCCAGGGTTTTAATTGATTGGTCAGGTTGCAAAATTCTGATCAACTTCTGTGGAGCCTTTTTATAGTTAAGAATTTAAAGATAAGTTCCTCTAAGATTTTAATTGATGATCAATTCCTTAATGTACGGGTTCATCCGTATCAAGAACCTATCTAAAATGGAAACGTCTGTATGATTATGAAGAATCTAGATCATATGAGCTTCATGATCGTTGGGCTTCTTTTGGTTGGGCTCGAGGAGTCTAGGCTGTAATAATAAGATTAAACACAGACATAGATCTCCACCACGTCGTCCTCTGCATGCACAGAATATAAGCTGCTTCAACCAATTCATTTGAATAAAGAAGAAATATTTATATTAAATAAGGCAAAAGATAAAAATATAAGGATTCAAATTTAAACAATAATTACAAAGACAAAATTGATAAATAAGCGTCAATTTCTCCCCCAAATGACTCGATTTATTATGAATCAAAGCATTCTTATAGAAGTTTCCATATTATCGATGCCAGTGAGTAGTTTCTTAAGAAAAATATTTGGCACGTTTTGATGTTTCCTATCCAAAGATAGGCCATGCTTGTTATGATATTTAATATGGAACCAACGAATCAGTAATAGGGATTTTGGGTTAGGTAGGATAATGTGAAAAGGATTGTGATAATATCATTGTAGAAGCAAGTATTAATATTGAAGTATATCGAATGCGCTTTAGTGATCACTGAGGACCCTGACTTTTAATTAGGGAATATCATTGTGACACTTTTTGGTACTCTGCTCTGCTCTCTCTCTCTCTCTCTCTATATATATATATATATATTTTCCCGCTGTGTGTGTGTGTGTTCTTCGTTCGATCGTATCGCGTGGCGTACTGTGGATCTGCCAGGCTAGTATAGCATACGTAGCAGAATGACGCAAAACTTCCAATATTCCTTTAGAATCTGATTCTATTTCGTTATAGAGATAATTTAATGAGAGAAAAATGAAGGCGTGATTTTTTTGAGAAATAATAACTGAGTTGTCAGTGAAATAATGTAATTATCGAAAAGAAACAATAACTGCACCATGAACTTGTTGGCGTAGGGCATTTTTTGGAATTGTCATTGCATACTACCAATTTGTTATGAGATTTTTTGGTAACTACGTACTTTCTTTCTCTCTTTCTTTTAAATTTTAAACTCACCTAAGTCAAATTTGTTGGTCTGGATTTTTTTTTCTTGAGTTTCTGTCACGTCATTGAATGTGAGCCCTCTTCAATATTAACTCTCAGTTTATGTTGTAAAATGTGGAAAAAATCTAAATATTGAGACAACTGTGAGCTTATTGTCTTTAATGAGTACATCAGACGACTTGAGTGGTACTAGTCAGTATCCATCTTAGAAATAATTTTAAGCCTTTAACTGACCAAATGACCATAAATAATATATAACTTTAATTTCAAGATGACTAATGCTTTTTTCAGTCTCTGTTAATAAATTAAAAAAGAGAAAGGTTTTAAATGAAATCCTTCACAGACAGAAAATATTAATACTATACATATATTGGAATTAAGATTATTTTCTGCAACAGAAGTATTTGGCTGATAGGTTTTTGAACCATTTCTTGCTCGAATAGTTTTTGGAATATTTCTTACTCGAAATTTCACGATATAGTTAGTACGTAGAAGGTAGAAACAACCGAGAGGGGAACCAGAGATATAATGAACAGCTCAAAGGTTACTCCTCCTCTTCGTATCTTCTTCAATTCTTTTGGGTTTGAAGCTAATCATAATTATAATTTTTTACTTGAGAAACAGATGTCTTCTTGGTGATGGAATCATCATTAAGACAATAAGTCGACATCTGAATTATATCAGCTATTCATTTATATGGAGCTCCTGCTTCGATCACCGTTCATGCATGCACATAAACGGCGTAAAAACACACACTTTGCTCCGAGGCTACACCAAATTCCCAAGTAAACTAATACGTCCTAAGAACACGTGTGCTTCTATATATATTAAACAACGATCTCGTAATAAAAGTACTTATATACAAACCACACAGATACAGATAACGCAAAATTAACTTCAGAAAGCTAGCTGCAGCTTCTTATTCTAACACTACATGCATCATATCAGACTCACCATACACCTCACTGCATATCGTACTACAGTACAACAGCGGAGAAATACATATCTCTCTCTATATGTTTTCTATATATATATATATGTTTAGGTATACTTACATGCATATGTGTGTTTGTGTGTAGCATCTAGCCTTGGGTGTGAGGTGCTTGATTATTCACGAGAGCAAGAATCCGTTGCCTGCCAAAGAAGCTGTATTTGGCAGGGTAGGCTCGGTTCCTTCCAGGAAGAGGAGTAGGAAAAGAACTGGCCGGTGAAGCCAGAGATTTCTGAGCTTGATCCTCATGCTGATGATGATGATGATGATGAACTGGTAAACCACCAGGACCAACCAGACCCTTTCGTGGTTCCAGATTTTGCTGAAACTGATGATGATCAGCCATAGCTAGCTCTTGCTTGAAAAAAGTACTGACGATGATGATGATGAGAGACTAGGTGTTGTAGTTCCTTGTTACGCAGGAAAGAGAAACCAGGTTTTTATAGGGGCAGCTTCATGCAAGAAGCTTGAGAGGGAAGCTTGCTTTTTGGCTAACGCCTCAGCGTACTTGGAACTTGGAAGGTAGAATAATTTTCTTTTTTCTTTTCTTTCCTCCGAAATAGGGTTTCTCTGATCTTAAATTTCTGTGGAGAATCAGGTTCCTTTTCTATATAATGGCGTTTGGTCAAGCTGGCCGGAACATACTTGAACTAATCCTCCCTCCCCCCTTTTTTATAGTGGGAGCCATGTATTTGTTGTTTGTATGTGTTATCTTTTGTAAGTTATATCCGTGTCTTTAATTTCCGAGTTTTTATTATTTTCTCCTTAATTAATCAATCTGCTCTATTAGTACATGTGTGTTATGGGTTACCACTCTGATTCTTATTATAAATTTATTTTTAAGGAAACATTGATACTAAATATTGGTTCACTTTAAGGTTACTAACAACTATTTTCCAACTTTCTCTTTATTCTTATTGAAAAGAAAGAAAGAAGTAAGAATGATTTGTAAATGCACAGATAAAGATAATTTTAAGAAGGATAAATTTAAATTTTTTTATCAATATAAGATATATTTAATTACTTAACTAGCAATTCTGGATATGTGAGAATTAGTGAAGATGGATTTCCAATAAAGACAGTGGAGTATTTATTTTCGATGATAGATGGAGGAGTCACTCCTCTTGGTTCAAGATCCTTCGGCCGTTGGATAAGCATTCCCACGAAATTTGATGTGTATCACTTTTTTAGAGATTCCAACTCATCTCAAGTGTAAGCAGTCTCGATCACCCACGAGTTGTTATTATGAGTACGAGCTAGTATTATTAAATGTTACTATTACTTGTTATTTATTTATTTTTAACTATTTGATGCGGAGAAGCTTGCGTGTCTACTATGAAAGTTAGCTGAATATGGTCCTAAATATTTTATTTTAATTAATACATTTTGTCTTTTATATTTATTGTTGTCAATGACGTCATATAGGTACTTTAGAAATTACATTTTATGTTGCTATTGAAGTTGTAGCCTAGCTAAAATTCATGTATGTAGTTCTTTTAACTCTCCTACCTCAATTTTATTTTTATTTACAAAGCTTGAATCCAAGACTTTGCACGGTATATATAGGAAAAAAAATATCAAGGCCTTTTCACCGCTACATCCAATTATCGTTAGTTATGTGCATGCATGTGATTATATTAATAACATAAATATTAGGCTTGTTATGGTTGTTGTGGATGGCCCTTTCATAGGGATTGAAATATTTCAAACGTTGGGTATTTGATAAACCAACGTTAGAAGAAGGTAGTGGCATTTTTATAATATTTTTGAAGAGTTCTAAAATCGATTATTTAAATAGTCTATGTTTAAAAGAAGGCAGTGGCAATTTTATAATATTTTTAAATAATTTTAACATGGGTTATTTAAGTAACTGATATTAAGAAGGAGGTCTTGACACTTTTATAATATTTTTAAAGAGAAGAGAGTTTGAAAGGTATAGATATCGATCATTTCAATAACCAACGTTAAAGAAGAGGTGTGGCACTTTTATAATATTATTAAAACGAAGATGATGACATTTTTGTAATATTATTAAATGGAACAGATTTTGGTTATTTAAATAATCGACATTAAAAAGAAAGTTTGTAACATTTTTGTAATATTATTAAAAAGAAGATTGTGACATTTTTGTAATATTTTTAAAATATTTAAGAATACAGTTGGTTAAAGAATAGGCTTGTTGTGGTTGT
>QFDD01115568.1:0-10632 GCA_006871305.1 Vachellia collinsii
TGAGAAAAGAAAATATGGGATGCTATTCAGTTCTGATATATGTATCATAGCAAAAATGTTTAATGCATGGGTGACTGGAAAAAGTTTTTGTTGCTTGATATTTCCTGTGGCTTCTTGTATATTTGTCTAGGAAATTAAGTTTTTGTTAGATGAAGTATATGTTAAATTTTTATTGTTTGAGTACTTTCATCTTATCAATTACTTAATAGTTCTTTCTGCCCCCAGCTATCAGCTGTCAATTGATAAGATAAAAGTACCCAAACAATATAAATTCAACATATACCTCCTCTAACAAAAAACTTAATTTCCTAGACAATATACAAAATGTCACAAGAAATATCAAGCAACAAAAACTTTTTCCAATTACCTGTGCATTAAACATTTTTGCTATGATACATATATCATAACCGAATAGCATCCCAGGTTTTCTCTTCTTAGGCCTTCAGGAGATTCTGTTATCACCTCTCCAAAATCTATTTGGTACATCATAAATTTTATTTAGATAATACAACTAGTCTTTGATTTACACCATTATCTTGATATGTGAACTCGCATATATGTGAAAAAATTAGGGGATACAGTGATACAAACAACTAAAAAGATGATCTCGATTGAAAATGGGCACATGCAACCATTTGAAAACCAAAATACGGAGATGATTCACCCCGTTCTCAAAATTTCCAATCGATTGAAAACGAAAGTAAAAACGCTCCCCACAAAACAAAAATACCTTATTCGTGAAAGACATTGCCATCCTTGACCATCGATTTTTTGGCTTTGTTCTCTGGTTTGTGTTCTAAAAGTGGGAGACAAAGATGAAGAGAAACATGAAGATAAAGAAACATGAACAATGTCTGTGTTGACATGGTGAGCAGACTTTTGCTAATGTGTAAAAAAATCTAGATGACTGTCTCTGACAGAAAAACTAGATAATTAATATATAATGGACTAGATATAAGTTTTCTCCTTAAAAAAAATCAACCGTTATTATAGTTATATAATTTGACTAAAATTTTAATGTATTTAAATTAATTGTCTAGTTCTTATATTAAGAGTAGGGTAGTATAATAATAAGTATTTAGTCCTACATGGCATATAAGCTGTTATTGCCAGTTTTCCAATAATTAATTTTGGCATATATGTGTACAAAGAATGTTTGTTAAAGTTTGAGATAACAATAATTGTGTATTTATAATTGATTTTGTTATATATATAAAGATATTTGTATACTTTTCAAAAAGAATCATATTTTACAATCAATATATGGAAAATTTGTTAATTGTTAAAAGTGATTCAAACACCAATCTCAAATGGAAAAATCCATTTTTGAGACTATATTTAAAGGAAATTTCGATAATTAATTGTTACAAATTAATTTTATCCAAAAATTTATTCCATTAATTAATCCCACACGTCTGAAACTTCCAACGTGCAGCCAAAGATTATTTGGATTTTTGGAGGGAAACGTGACTATTATCCACATTTTCCCAGAAAAACCCTGTGGCTCTTGCTAAGTCTCGACCCAACGGACCGAGTGGGGGTTTTCTCGGTCTCGCTTCTTTCTGTACATTTCAATTTAGTTTCCTTTCCATTTCTATCTTCGTTTCGTCTCTCACTATTGTGAACGATGTCTTCTTCCCCATAGGCTAGTTCTTCTGTTTCTCTGGGCATGCCCTTTTTGAACCCATAACCTGATAAAGCAAACTTGAACTCATGGAGTTATCTACTGTGGTTATTCAATCAAGTTGTTCAATCTCCTCAAGGCTTCCTACTGTCAAAACTAATGGAGATTTTTCTTTTTCCCTCACTGCACGAATAAGCAGTACAGTCCAAGTTGCTTCCATAAATTTTAACACCAAAGGTTAGCTGCGAAGCACTTTTCAACTTAAATTTGCTCATTGTTTAGAACTCGTTCGGATTGTAGCTGTATTTTGGATTATAAAGATTTCCATTCCATTATTAGACCAAAATGTATAATTCTGTTGGCTTAGCTGGGGAGTCACCAAACCTTGGCTAAAAGTCAATTCATCATCATTGTTAACTAATCTTCTTTTATGAGCGCATCGAATGCTTGTAATGAAATTGGATAATCCACAGAACAACATTTCTGGCCCTTAGTAAATGTAGTATTTGTAAGAGGAAGAAATTATTTTTGAAAGTGAGTCTTCATTCTGTATATTTTTGAAACCTTGGTGGAGTTCTGTTTATTAGCCTGATCATTTTTCCCCTCAAATTTTGACAGCAGAAATCATGTGATGCGTTTCATATTTTAAGATTTGAATCAATTTAATTGGGTAGGTCAGACCTGCTTATTTATTTAATTTTGTTTTATACTGCCATTAACTTGTTTTTGATATTTTTTGAGACAAGATCTGGCAAAACCTAGGAGCACTTGCTTGTCCATTGTCCACGCTTATAATGCTGCAATTGAATGCATTGAAGCATCACATGCTGGAGAGTTGGAGTTGCAGGATATTATCAGTTATCCTTTTCATGATGCTACCAGGAAGAAGATGGATGTCCATCTGGCTGAAAAAAATCAATGCTTAAATCCAAGTTTAGTTGCTCGATGGCTGCGGTTGTGTGTTAACATGGAAGAAGTAGGAAGGGTACACACAGTCCTGTTAAAATGTTTGACAGAATCTGTTACTTATGTTGATAACAATTTAATTTGTTCCTACTTGAGAATGGAGAAGTTAGCTTTGGCTCGCAAAGTATTCGATGGAATGTCCAGAAGAAATACAGTTACCTGGACTGCCATGATTAATGGGTATTTGAATCATAACATGAATGATGAAGCTTTAGAGTTGTTTCGTGAATCCATTAATCATGGGGTTCAACCAAACAATAAGATGTTTGTCTGCCTCATGAATTTGTGTGGTAAGAAATTGGATTTACAGCTGGGTAAACAAATACATGCTAGTGTTTTGAAAGGCAAATGGAAGAACTTAATTGTTGATAATTCAGTTGTTCATTTTTATGCAAGATGTGGGGACATGTCAAGTGCATTTCTTATATTTGACCGGATGGTGGAGCGTGACGTGGTTTGCTGGACAACTATGATCACTGCTTGTTCCCGACAAGGGTTAGGGCACGAAGCCTTTTCAATGTTATCACAAATGCTAGACAATGGGTTTATTCTTAATGAATATACTGTTTGTAGTGCACTGAAGGCTTGTGGAGAGAAAAAAGCATTAAAAACGGGGAGACAGCTACATGGTGCTATAGTGAAGAAAATTTGTAAGAATGATGTGTATATAGGAACATCATTAGTTGATATGTATGCAAAATGTGGGGAAATTGCAGATTCTAAACAAGTTTTTGATAGAATGAGGATCAGAAATACAGCTACTTGGACATCCATTATATCAGGATGTGCTCGAAATGGATTTGGTGAAGAGGCCATAAGTTTATTTCGATCAATGAAGAGACAAAGAGTATATATTAACAAAATGACTGTTGTTAGTGTCTTGATGGCCTGTGGCTCAATCAAGAATTTGCTAATTGGAAGAGAAGTTCATGGACAGATAATCAAGAGTAACATCCACTCTAATATGTACATAGGGAGTACTTTGGTATGGTTCTACTCTAAATGTAAAGAATATTCTCAGGCAATTAAGGTGCTCCATCATATGCCTTTTAGAGATGTTGTCTCATGGACCGCCATTATTTCTGGATGTGCTCGGTTTGGGCATGAGTCCGAGGCCCTTGAGTTCCTAAAGAAAATGATGGAAGAAGGTGTGTTGCCTAATTCGTTCACTCACTCATCAGCTTTGAAAGCCTGTGCAAAGTTAGAAGATCTAATGCAAGGAAGATTGATTCACTCGTATGCAAGCAAAACCCCTGCCCTGCGCAATGTATTCGTGAGCAGTGCTTTAATTTATATGTACGCGAAATGTGGATATGTTTTGGAGGCTTTTCGAATTTTTGACAGCATGCCGGAAAGAAATCTGGTTTCTTGGAAAGCCATGATCATGGGTTATGCAAGGAATGGGCTATGTGGAGAGGCTTTGAAGCTCATGTATAGAATGCAAGCAGAAGGTTTTGAGGTGGATGATTATATCCTTGCTACAGTTCTTACTACATGTGGGGGCATCGAGTGCGACGTAGAGCCTTTATCTTCTCGCTATCCGCATTCTTAATCTTGTGGATGTAGGTGCTTCAAAATACTTGAACTCTCTATGAATCAAGCGGATTCACACATTAAGATGTATAGCAGCTAACATAATGTATATAGAGGGATGAAGAGGAACCAACACTTGCCATATAAGATATTAGCAATTTGCTTTTCTTTTGTTTTTTTTTTTTGGGGGGGGGTGTTGGGGGCGCTCCAAAAGAAGGATAAAATCATAAAAGAAAAGAGAATTATTTCCTTCAGCTCACAATTTATGGTGCAGGTGATTGCTATAAAGAAATTCAACGATCTTATGGTGTTTCATTGTGTCAAAAGCAAGTGATCTGGTGTTATTTTTTTTGTGACAGTTAATGTATATTTTTCCTGTACTATTATACTTATCTTTGTAATTCTGTGTATAGAAGTGAAGTTCACCCCCCCCCCCCCTTTTCACTTCAGAGGTAGAACACTTCCACGACATTTTAATTGGTCAAGCCTTTTCTCACACTGTTAATTATAGTTAAGATGTTTAGGTGTTTCATATAATAGAATTGAAGTTTACCCTCTGTTTGACAATTCATTTTGATAAGCAAATCCTCAAATTTATGTTGCAAGTGCTGATAGCTTAAGGTTACGAGTGATGTTAAACTCAAAACCTCTTAAAAAAATTTGCTAAAAGAACTTTACACCCATGTTATTATACCAACTTAATCCAAATTAATCAAGACCAAATGTAGCTTGTCAAAATTGACTAGCATATTACTGAAAATAGAAGTTTTTATTTTACTCATAGGGTCGCCGTGATTTCTCAAATTGGGAATAATTTGCAACCTTTTTTGTATCTGTATATCGATGTTTATGTGTGCAGTCAACTCACAATAGCTTTAAATTTTCCGTTTCTTATCGAAATCAAATTTTTAATTTTCGGTAAACAAATTTTCTAATTTACCATATGTTTCAATTTAAGTTTTAAACAAATACTCATACAACGGGAAACGATAGACGATTGATTGAAGAATATTTTATTCTCTTCGGCTCCTCTACTTGTTCCTGATGCCACATTTTCCACCTCATCATACTTGAGACATGTCAAGTATAAGTTAATCAGATCTTTACACATAAATAGTGAAATTAGTAAATATAAAAATTAAATACCATAATGGAACATTATAACTCAATTGAAATATATTGTACAAGACAACTTTGACCAGTCAAGTACCAACATCAACCTTCCTCCATAGAAGAGGACCTACTGACCAAAACCGATTATCTCAATCCAGATTAATCTGGACCAATGAGTCTTTTGAAAACCTGTCAAAATAATAATTTAAAAGACACTGCAAAATATGATAATTATCTAGCCCCGCTTCCTAATTTGGGCTAATTCTGTTCCAAAAAACTTCTGCCACTGATAACTACCAAGATTATGGACACTTCCTAGCAGCAGCCATGCAATCCTAAACAAGGTTTGCAGTTTTCAAGGACATCAAGGATCTCATGATTCCAAGAAAATTTGAAGGCTTTGAGGGACATCCATTAACAGGTTTCGTTCACATAAAATTGTCTTCCACTACCTTCCTCAGCTCCTCCAACTTCTGGATAACCTTTGGATTCAACAAATCCCTAGCCTCCCTTATAAGGGTGCCTTCTCCACTTAAATTATAGGCGTCCACCACAACTTTTATCCAGGTATGAAGCTTCTCAGGAGTCCTACAAATATTGTTAAAGAAAAAGTAAGTCATGCCTTAAAGTTGTAATTGCATTATATTTCAGAAAAATTATGGGGAAATGAATAAGGTCCCAAGGAAAGAATGAGGTCACTAAAAGTATCCCACAACAAGTGAGCATCATGCAATAATAAGTTTCGATGCCAAAAATGATAATAAGTTCATATTGCTCACTTGTTATTTAGACTTTTTAGTCACTATATTTCTTTCTTGATATCTCATAGTAATTCTCCCAAAATTCAATGCTTCAAGATTCAATACATACGTATACAAGGTATCCTCGTCAGTTCCTTCAAGTTCTTCTCCAGGGGTAAATGCATCTTTGAGTGCACACATTCGCTCCTCTGGATCCTCAATTCT
This sequence comes from Vachellia collinsii, assembly GCA_006871305.1. NCBI lineage: Eukaryota > Viridiplantae > Streptophyta > Magnoliopsida > Fabales > Fabaceae > Vachellia > Vachellia collinsii. Next base: position 6,202 of record QFDD01115568.1, read on the forward strand.
AATAACATACTTGATTATCCGAATCTCCTTTGGCACCAGTCTCTGAAGATTACCAACAGCGGTCTTGTATAAATGATAGAGTACATCTTTTACCTGCAAGATTTCACACTCGTCTCAGACACACAAATACAAAATAATGTTTGCAAATTACATCTTAGCAGTAACTAGGATGTACATCCGAAATGAGTAGAGTTCTCAAATGCACATGATCCCAGAACTTATTGCATCACCAAAGATTATATTCAAGCAACTTTATTAGACGGTAAACAATAAAAGATTTTAAAGCTTCATATCCATCATATTTATTTTTTAATCTATATGTAGAAGGTAAACAATAGATTAGACCTTTATTTTTACTTTTCCCAAAATTCTGGGATATAGAAATATATTTGTTATTTCATTTGATACATCATTGTTTACCACCGAATAGAAAGAAGAGAAGAGAAGAGAACGACATAAAGAATATCACTTTACAAAACCAACAAAGCAACAAGCTTTTATCCCATTAAGTGAATATCGCTCTGCATAAAGGCAAACATTCATTTTGTTAAGAGTAAAAGGAGATAATAGTAAGCAAGGATGGTAAATTAGAGGAGAGTTGCTTTTGAGAGAGAGAAAAGTAGTTTCTGGAAGGATTGATTATAAAACGATGAGTATTGTTTCAATAATATGAAGTGAAAATACAGAGCCCAGAGGACCTCTTCATCAGGGGGATAAAAAGAACAATAATAAAACTTGGGAATAGATTATAATTGTCATAATCATTCAAAACTAATTAGTCTGTGATTATAATGCAAGGCACATAACATAGAAAGGTAAACAGAATTTGTTAAGGTCAATTACCTCATCTTTCATCATATTTGACTCCTTCGCAGCTGACCAAGCTTTTGTGATCATCAATACCAATGTTGAATCTAGTTCTTTCTTCTCAGCAAGAGTATCTATCTTTTTGCAGGCAGCATCTAAAGAAGGAGAATTAATAATATCCTGGAATTTCAATTCTGCAGCATTTAATGCTTCAATGCTCTCAGTTGCTGCATCATATGCTTGCACTGCAGCCAAGCAAGTGTTCCCAAGCTTTGCCAGTTCTGTCACACAATGCACAAAAAAAACCATATGAAACAAATACCTACCACATAAATGAATCTGAAATGCATCGAATATTAAAATTAATTTTCTTCTTCACCGGAGTGTTATACAGAAGTGTAGTATGTTTCCACAAACGTAAAAGACTAGAGTCTTTCTTGTACACTAATAAATGAAGAAATCCTAGTGCAAGCAAACAAAATTTCACCTGGGATAACCTGGATAGTAACATATCTTCATGGCCACTAAATCATGGTCAAATCAAAATAAAAATGCAGGTTCAATATTACTTGTTCTCTTCCAAAAATTTAACACCTTAGATTTAGCGGGTATAATTATGTGGATCACCAAATTTTCATCTGAACACAAGAATAGTGCCTCCTAAGTGAGATGGGAAAATTAGATATTCTGGGTATGGTTTAATCATCTACCACACAAGCCAACCAAGTGATACATGGATATGGGAAAGTAAACCTACCATGTTAGAAAAATCAACATTGATTCAAATCATAAAGAAGCATGCAAGTATTAAATCTAACCATTTTTCTCTGTTGGGTTGTCATAACAGGACTCTGCTACAGTGTGAAGGTGTACAAAGAATTCTTTGGTGAAATCTTTGCGACGGCGGGAGACAATTTCACTAATTTCTGATTGTGACTCTTTGATCACTTGAAGAAGTTCATTGTGTCTCTGCACATCTTCATCAATCTGGGAAAAAAAGAACTTACTAAATAAATTGAAAGTACTAGCACCCAGAAACATAATACTCATTACTTCGATTCTTGGCACAATATTTGAAGCATGAAAGAGGCCAAGAAACTTTAGTTATTTAAACTTGTCTCAGTGTCCAACTAATGAAGCATACAACAAACTTGCATTGTGAAATACTCACACAATCTCTTTCACATCCAAGCAAAATGAGAAAACGACAAAAAGAGAGCTGAGGAATAACATTGGAGCACTTTAGCTTAGTTATTTCATTATTCACTACAATCATATCAATATGCTAAACAAAACAAACGCAAGTCACATTGAGGGAGGGAGGGAGATTTCAGAATTATATGATAAACCTCTTTAAGCTTCCTTCCAAGCCGAAGCAAATTCTGCTTTATCACTGGATCCTTCTCATCATCAGCCCTATCTTGACAACGTGCAAAAAAATGGGGCCTGATATTGTTCCACTCCTTGCTGAAAGCTAACAACCTTCTCCAATCAGTTGGAGTTGGCTTGTCAACCATGAAAACATCAATAAGCTTGTCACAAACTCTAACCATTCTACTATCATCCAAGCACTGAGCACCATCATTATCACCCCTTTCCTCACCACTTTGATTAGGTTCATCATGAAGTGAGGCAACTCCAGAAGTATGAGAAGACGATAATCCTTGACAAAGACAATCATATCGAATTGCACTCCTGTCACCAACAACAGCGGTAGTTGGGGATGACTGCAACCATCTTGCCTGTTTAGCCAATAAATTACAGCCTGGAATTCAATACCAGCTATCAGTTTTAGGACTAAACAATTTTACTTCAAATTAACCGCTAAAAAAACACTTAAATTAGTAGAAAAGTAGCTACTTGCCTTTACTACTAAACGTCAAGCAAGAGAATTGAGGCGGACTTTTTAACGATGATGGTCGACCAAAATTGATAGAAGCAATGGTTATAGGAAACCTTAATTGCACAGAACAACTCAACTCCATTTATTTGAACTTTTCTCTCCAAAAGTCTGAAAAAATAACAAAAATCTGAGGCTATGCGAAATCAAGAAAACCCCTATTTGAATCCAGAAATTACACCCCAAGAGTAGCCACAGCTTGTAAATCCTGAAAATAAGAGCAAAGCATTTCTACCGGCGGAGGAAACGCTTCCGGCTAGATTGGCGCTGGCGGCGAAATCGGAACTCGGAAAAAAATTCGCGGACCCCCCCCCCCCCGGGGTCTGTAAGGCTATAACAAAAAAACGCTCCTCACTGGATAAATGAAACGAAGCGCATAAGTAATAAATTTTAGCCCTTGATAACGTGTGTTTTGGACCGTTGGATTCGACCCTTATAATAAGTAATTTTGTTCTATATTAGATAAATACGTGAGAAATTTTATTGGATAATACACAAAAACACTTATTTCAAATAGATATTAAAATTAGAGATATTCTGGTGCAATGATTTTGTGGGTATTGCTTACCCAGGCCATCGTTCTGTAATAATATGATTTGATGGGTATTGAATATTTTTAAACACGTACATCCTTCTATAATTCTGTTCGAGTCAAAATCATATTCGAGGTTACGATGAATACTAATATTCACATGTTTATGTAATGTTTTATTGGAATTCTTATGGCATATGGATAGGCTTTTTTTAAAACATGATTATTTAAGAAATGTTATTTTCAAATCATGTTTCACATTTTGATAATTATGCTGTCAGTTCCATAATAATGGATTGGATCATCTTTTGAAATGCATCATAACTCTATTAAACATGATATGGGTTTGTTTTCAGGATCAACGATGATTCTGACTTTGTCATCAAATGCTTGAGAGCAAGTCAAGTGTTCGTTGGATTGTTATATCATCTTTGTTCCCCCCAACTTCAACTTCTCTTCACATATGGACACTTAGAAATCAAATTCATCTCTATCAGCGGTTCAGGCAACATCATCAAAAAATGATTTGACCCATTTATTAAAGGAATTCCTACATGTTAGAATGGAATTTCTTATAACTTTTCCCTCAGATTTTTTTAATCGTCTCAATTATTATTCTTCTTTTATATATGTTTTGTAACACTTACGTTACTGTATTAATATCATTTTGATCTTTTTATCAACAAAAAAAAAATTAAATTAAAAAATATGCTAGAAACAATAAATCGAAAGTCATGTCTCCTAATAGGGTTGCATACAACAGACAAAACCGAGTTGGGTCTCTTGAGTTTGGGACCAATCCATCAGATTAAAGTATCCGCTATATGCACCACTTATATGACAAGGAGCAAAATTGAATGGCTCACTCTTTCTTCCCCCATTGCGATATTTACAAACTGCTCTCTTAAATACGTAATGCTGCTTTTAGGGTATGTTTGAGAATAGCTTTTAAAAGTGATTTTACGCAATCCGAGGTAAGTATGTGAGAGAAGTTTTATCTCGACTTACGTAAAAATGCTTTTTTAGGGGTTGCCAAACAAGCCCTTAGACTAAATGTAAACACATATTTCAATAATAAATTGAGTATTGGTTCACTATGTTGTGAGTAATTAATTCCTTCCTGTCAATACAACCTCTTGTAGCTTGATTCATGATTGGCAATACAAATGTTTGGGTCCAAATAGGTATGGGC
>QFDD01115579.1:0-13611 GCA_006871305.1 Vachellia collinsii
GATGAAATTTTGAGACTCACACCTGGACAAAACAGTGGACCAACTGTTTTGATCATACAGCTATGCAGAGTGAGAGAGTTTAAGTGTGCGTAAACTATGATATTTCTTTCCCTTCAGTGACTTATCAATCTTTGTTAAAAATTCTAATGATATGTAAATTTAAGCATGTGTATAATGGGGGCCATTTTGCCTTTACAGTGAAGAGAAAGGTTTCCAACTCCATGTATGCTTCCAGGTTATTGGTCAATCCTGTGCTCCCGGAGGTGGAATATTTTCTCATGAGGTATGGCTACTTATTTGATTTGTGAAGTTACATGCATTTTATGATTGTTATTGCAAATGTGAAGCCATGGTTATCATTTAGGTTGAAAGTTGTTGGGATTGCAATGGACCAATTGCCCTCGCATATTTCCTCTCAACCAACTTTGTCTCTTGCTGAGGAGTTCTTGATGGTGGATGATCGGAGGAGGATAGCAGACCTTCGTTCTGGACCTATGGTGTGTTCCTACTTATGTTTTGAACTCTATGTCTTTCTCTTTACTTATATGTCTATTGACTACCCATGTCAATGTGTTGTGATATTGTGCTATAGGATGCCATGCCCGTTTGTCTAGCCGATATTGTCGATATACGTACTGATCGACCATGGATGTATGTCTCTTGTAAGCATTGCGGAAAGAAGGTTGTGCCAGATGGGGATGCATTTTTTTGCGAAAAGTGTGGAGCTATTGTAAAGGCTGTTGTAGCAAGGTAATCGATGAGTTGTACTCTTATGCTATCAACTATTAACATTTTTGTGATTATCATGTGTTGATATTGGGTGTTTATGTTTGGTTAGATTCATGGTTCATTGTGAAGCTGTAGACGAATCAGGGTCAAGTGATATTGTCATTTTTTATCGTGAGTTTTCAAAACTGATTGGATGTTCAGCAGCTGAGTTAAAGGAGCGCATGGTTACTAAGCAAGTTACTCAAGGGGTATGTGGATACATTTTGTTATGTTGGATTAACTTTTACTGATGTTTACTATATATTGTTGCGTGTTTATTTTGAATAAGGTTGAGCCGGAGGAGGGTATGCCTAAGCATATGTTAGAGCAAATTTTGTGGAAGAGGTATCTGTTTAAGTTGCGAATTCCTGAAGGGTATGTTAGGGGCAGGTCAAGCACGTGTATTGTGGTCCGTATGACTGGTGATACAACTGTGATTGACACCTACAAAAATTCTTTGCTTGAATATGTGGCTATCAAAGAGCAAGGTATAATTGAGCCGACAGATGACCAGGTGCTTCCTACATATCTTCGTCATGTTTACATTCATGTTATATAAAGTTATACAAGTTCATTATTAGTGAGAGTTTGTTGTAGGAAATTGACATGAGCCTTCTGGACTCAGAAGGCACACATTCTACTATTGTTGATGGGAGTGTTGGCAAAAGTACAATTTCTTCTTCCTATGTTGCGTCAGATGGTCATGAAAAGGAACATTCGAAAAGTGCAATTGTTTATGAAAATAAATAAATGTTGTAAAAATAGGATACAACGGATTTATGTAACCCAGAAGGCTAATATCACAAGTGTGTGTAGTCAACAACATAATGTATTATCCTGTTTGGCTAAAAATAGGATAAACTTATATTTCACCATGTTATCTTTTTCTATAAATGTGTTGTTGTGTGTAGTATGTATCCCATCATATTGCTATGTTTAAAATAAATAAATGCCGTAAAAATAGGGAGTTATGTAACTTTTATTTGTATATGGAAAAGAAGAATGTATTTGTACGTAATTGAAGTAGTCGGAAGTTATGTAAATCATGGAGGAAGTTGTAGGGAGTTACCTTCTTCAAGATGAGTAGTGTGAGTTATATTCTTAATCATGCGTAGTGGGGAGTTAATTTGACATGGAGGGCAGAGTGGGGAGTTACCTTCTTCAAGACATGTGGGAGTTACAACTTGCATCACATGTAGTGGAGAGTTATATGTGTAATGGAGGTAGTGGATGTCCCTAATGGTGCCATTTGCAGGGAGTTGCCATGCAAAGACCAAAGCATGTCCTCTGCTTGCCACATGGCACTTCAAATACTTGCCACCAAATGTTGCCCATTACCGTTCCTCTCACTTTGCTTCAAAAATTTTAAATTTAAACTTATATTTTAAAAACTTATATATTGTCCACCATGTTATCTTTTTCTATAAATGAGTGTACCACTTTCTTAACTATTGTATTTATTTAAATTGCACGTAATCATTCGCGGTTGAAGCTTTGTGTTAATTTTTTTATCAACATTTTGTAAGCTATGTTTAAAATAAATAAATGTTGTAAAAATAGGATACAACGGTGCTTGAGTTCAATGTTTTTTTCCTGATGTTATATGCCATTTTTAAATATTTTCAACAATGTATATAATAAATTATTACTATAAATTTTATTTGTATATGGAAAAGAAGAATGTATTTGTACGTAATTGAAGTAGTCGAAAGTTATGTAAATCTTGGAGTAAGTTGTAGGGAGTTACCTTCTTCAAGATGAGTAGTGGGAGTTATATTCTCAATCATACATAGTGGGGAGTTAATTTGACATGGAAGGCGGAGTGGGGAGTTACCTTCTTCAAGACATGTTGTGGGAGTTACAACTTGCATCACATGTAGTGGGGAGTTATATGTGTAATGGAGGTAGTGGATGTCCCTAATGGTGCCTTTTGCAGGGAGTTGCCATTTGCATCACATGAAGTGGGGAGTTACATGCATAATAAATGTAGTGGGTGTCCCTAAATGGCGCCTTTTATAGGGAGTCACACTTTGCATCACATGTTGTGGGAAGTTACAGTCGTAGTGGACGTAGTGGGAGCCCTCAATAGCGTCATTAATAGGGAGCATACTATTCATGATGTGTATAAATAGGTGGTTAGCAGGATACAAGGTGAACATCCTATTCGCATTAGTTTTTTGCTTTTTGTGGGAGTGTGTGATTAAGTTATGGGAATCACATCCTATTCCCATGAAACTTTAAATGGGCAGGTAACGGGTTGAGGCACGGGCCACCCATTGCTCTGCTCTATGTGTGACTCTCACTGATTTGCAGGAGATACAAGTGGTGATAATATTTTTAACTTTTATTTATTTTAATATAATATTAATTAACCAGTTTAGATGATACTGTAATTATTTAACTTTGTATGTCTTGTAGCTTCCACCCATATTATCTACTTCACCTACCTTCATTATATGCAGTTTTCATGCATGATGAGTTCTATATTGTACTATGACTATATTTAAAATGAAAATATCAAATATAATGGTAGGTATCCTACAAATAACATACTGAATATTGTTGTAAAAATATTTTATATTATCAAATGTGATGAAGTAAGGATTACATTTTCAAAAAACTATCACATTATAATTCCTCACTTTTACTAATAGTTACAAAGTTATTCATTTATCCCGTGCGTCACACGGGTAATATACTAATGTAATCAAGCTTGCAAGACCAAGCTCTATGAAGTATTGACCAATTATTACAAATCATTGGAAAAAACATATGTGATTTTCCAACTATGTCTTCTTTGAACACTTCAAATCATTCATTCTATGGCAATAAACTTGTCTTATTTGAGCTAAATTTTGATAAACATGCCCTCTGTCTACAACCACAAAAGTTTCTTACAAATTTGACTGAAGAATAGCGAACAATATATAATACTATCATTGAAGCACTACATAACATGCGCGGAGGCTTATACTTCATATATGGTTATGGCGGAACTGAATAAAAATTTCCTTTGGTAGACATTATCTACAGCATTGAGATCGGAAGGGAAAATTGTGTTATGAGTGGCATCAAGTGGCATTGCATCACTTCTCTTACCAAATGCGAAAACAACACATTCACAATTTGCAATTCCACTTGCCATTGTAGAAGACTCTATCTGCAACATTAAACAAGGTTCACAACTTGCAGAATTATTGATCCAAACCACTCGCATAATTTGGGATGAGGCACCTGTCGCAAATAAGTATTGTTTTGAAGAACTTGATAGAACATTGCAAGACATTCTAAATAGGTTTGATCCTAATGCAGTAAACAAACATTTTAGTGGAACGATGGTTATACTTGGAGAAGACTTTAGACAAATCCTTCCTATTATACCAAGAGGTAGTTGTGAAAATATAGTGTTCCCCACTATTAATTCATCATACTTATGGAAAGATTGCAAATTATTCACACTTACTAAGGACATGTGATTATGTAAATGTGCTTCAACAAACAGTAGCCAAGAATCAATTGCATTTTCTAAGTTGATTGTTTCTGTTAGTGATGGGAATGTTGAAACTGAAGGCGACATAAATGATGAAATTCGCATCAGGTGATCCAATGGAATGTATTGTCCAGAGCACTTATCCTGATTTGCTGGCCTATATTGAGGATAGGTCATATTTTAGAGAATGTGTTATTTTAACTGCAACACTATCTACTCTAGATGAAGTCAATAATTATATTTTGTCAAAAATACCAAGTGAAGAAGTAGTCTATCTCAGTGCAGATAGTATTTCAAAACAAGAAGGGGCATCCAGTTCAATGGCAAAACTCCACACAGTTGAATTCTTAAACACAATTACTATGTCTGGACTACCCAACCACATCATCAAACTTAAAGTGGGTGTCCCAGTAATGCTCATGCGCAACATTGATAAATCCATTGGACTATGCAATAAAACTAGACTCATTATAACACGCTTGGAGAAGCATGTCATTGGAGCAAAGATCATCATTGGAACCCATATAGGTATGCATGTTTTAATCCCATATCTCAACATAACACCCTTTGATTTTTCTTTGCCTTTTACCTTATGCAGAAGACAATTTCCAATGATCCTATCTTTCGCTATGATCATTAATAAGAGCCGAGGTCAAAGTTTGTTTCATGTTGGATTATATCTCCCACGACCTGTTTTTACACATGATTAACTATATGTAGCAATATCCTGTGTGCGGCAGTGAGAAGTATAGCTGGTAATGCGGGCCAACCCGCAGGGTGCGGGTTGGCCCGCCGCGGGGCGGGCTCAAAAGACCCGCTTCAATATGGGTTGGGAAAATTCCAACCCAGCCCGCCACTTTTTTTTTTTTTATATTTTTCTTTCTCATAATATTTTTTTAGCTTACGTTTAAAATATCTTTTTTATTTGTTTCAATACCTCAAATAATTTTTCTTCATAAATTTAATTAATAAAAATACATCATAACTTGAATATAAAAAAATCTAATTCAAATTTTATATAATACAACTTAAAGATATATAATGTACTTTATAAGATTGGATTTAAACTAAATATAAACTAATCAAATTATCAATAGACATACGATATTAATTAGGTTTCCATTATGATTAGATGTTATCTACATATCTTTTATAAAACAATTTTAATTTTTAAAATTTTTTTTTTAAAAAAAAAGGCTTGGCGGGCTAACCCGCGGGTTGGCGGGTTGAGCCCACCGCGGGCCGAGCTCAAAATACCCGCTTACATATGGGTTGGGATTTTCCTAGCCCAACCCACCACGGGCTGGCAGGTTGGCGGGCCCAACCCGCGGGTTGGGCCCATATTACCGGCTCTAGTGAGAAGGTCTAAAAATCCTACTCCTAGATGATAAAGGACAACCCACGGACAAAACCTCCAATGTTGTGTATAAAGAAGTTTTTTGCAATATTGTAACTTAAATTACTACTGTATCGTTGGATCTATCCTATGCAACTCATTTAAGCCATCAAGTCAAAAAAGAATGATTGTTTGCATTATGTTCACATGTTGGTATATTCCTTCAATGTGGTTTCCATGATAGAGACTATATTGTACACTTTAACATTTGTTTCTTCATATCATATTACATGTCCTTTACTGATTACTTTTTTTCTTCAATATGCTATGAAACTTAAATGTTTACAAAGAATATTTATGTTATATTGGTTCATTTCTATTAGTGATGAATATATATATCATAGTAGATTATTTTAAAATGGATATATATAAAAAATTTCACTTTGTTCACAACGGATTTAAGCAATTGCAATGCTCATTTGCTTCATGGGAGATACATGTAATGATACTCTTTTGTGCCTATGTATTTCAATACTGTATTAATTAACCGGTTTAAAATGTTATAATGTTTTATCTATCTTTTATACTCAATAGTCACCTCCCATATTATATACTTCGCTAACATTTATGCTATGCATTCTTCATGTACGATAAGTTATATATTGTACCTTGGATTTACTTCAAAATTAAAATTTCAAATCTAATAGCATTTGTCATGCTAGCAAGGAACCATGTATTCTATTATCAAAAATATTTTACATTTTGAAATGTGATGTAAGAATTACTTTAAAGCAATCGACACTTAATAATCTCACTTTATAAATTTATAACAATGTCATCCATTCTTTCCCGTGCAGCGCACGGGTACTATACTAGTTACATTCTAGAGATAAGGGATGCGCGTACACGTGTCAGCAGTGTGCGTCACGCTGGTGGAAAAGAATATAGAATAGCTAAGATAACTGATAAGCATCGGCCGCGGAAGGAAAAATGACGCTTCAGACCTTTGAATTGAGTAACATGTACAACAAGTCCTAAATCCTAATGCTATCTTTGGTGTCTAAATTTGCCGATTTGGGCCTTCAAATTTAAATAAATGATTTTGATTTTTTAAGGGGATAAAATTGTTCAAATGTCTGTTAGATTAGATTGTAGAATCTAAGACATTAAATAAAATAAAATTTAAGCGAAAAAAACACTTGTTATAAATATTGTACTACTTCTGGGGCCTTGAAATGTCATTTTCCCTTAATGATAAAAGATTCGGCATCGTCGAAAGCCAATAATTAAATCCCATCTTTATTAAAAAAGCGAATTAAAATCAAATAATAACTATTAAGAAAATTAAACCCTAGATTTCTCTCTCTAGATTGATTCCTTTTTCTCGCTCCTCCTCTGTCACCCACTTGTTTATATCTCATGTTTGAGTCCATGTTCTAATCAAACCCCCACTTCCCTTCCTCGAAGTTGCACAGCTTGACCAAAAGTACCGTCCAACCTTTTCTTTTCGTGTCGGTAATTCTTTTACCTTCGTCGGTGTCGCTTTCCTCTTCTTGTTGTTCTTCTTCGATCGGGATCGGGAAAATTTCTGATTCTGTGATTCTAGGTGTTTTATTCCCAAGTAATTGCCATTCATACTATGTTGAGTCTTCGTCTTTCGCTCTCCTCCTTTTGTTTATTGGTGCAGATTTGGTTTACTCTCCCTTTTTGGGGATGGTTTTTCATAGTCTGCACACTGCTGTTCTTGGGAACCCTTCTTATTTTGGTTTTCTCCTTGCGACGGTTTTTTGTCTGTGACTTAGGTTTTGCGATTATGTGTGGTTTCGTAAGATTTGACGGAGTCAGATGATATCCAGATCGCTTTCCCCCTTTTTGGCGGCGATTTGTGTTTTTAGTCACTTTTTGGTCTCTTCGCTATTGAGGAAAACTTTACTCTTTTCTTAGTCAGTTTGATATTCTCCTTAAACTTGCGTTTAGTTTACTCTGCATGCGTGGTCTTAAGACTTCAATGTATTCGTATTCACTTATATGTGGGACTGTTTTGATTGTGTGGTCGGTTAGTTTTGGATCTAATAGATTTTGCTCTCATTTCTGCTTTTAGATTCGTCGGTACTGTACTTTGCTTGCTCTCTGTGTTTAGTTTCGGTTTGATTTTTCAGTGTTGCGATTTTCTGATATAGCAGTTTTATGTTTTGTGTTTTGCAGGTTCTCGTGAGTGCCGCTTGTTATTTGCTTTTTTGGCTCTTTGAAGTGCGACTAACGCTAGTTAATAAATTTAGTTGTCTAGAAGGAGCTTATGCAAGCAAGATATCTACCAAAGTTATATTCAGTTCAGATTACTAATCTATTAGAAAAGTTGTATTGAAAGTTGCTTTTGCTATTGATTTACAATATTACCCTTAGAAAGAAGGGTTGTGACATTTTGGCAAGCTTTGGAATCATGCCTGTTTCAGGACGTGAAGAGGTGTTTATTTCCTTTCTGATTTACAGCTAACTACGATTAGAGAACCATACCAATTTGTTCTATTTTGGATATTGATTACTTGATCTTCTATTGACAGACTGGGGTTAAATCCTGTGATGGGCAGTTTAGTGGTTTAATTGCAGCTGTGCCTATCAAGAAAAGGAGGTTCCCTTTGATTCCGACAGTTTCACCTTTGTCTGGAGAAGAAGGTTCACTCACTGAAGAACCTGACTCACTACAAAAAGAACATTCAAGCTTTCCTCAAGGATCAACTGTATCGAATGCTAGTGTTGCTGATGCACCAATCAAGAAAAGAAGGCTCCCTTCTGTTCAAGTTTCATCATCTTTGGGAGAACTTTCTTCACCACCAGAAGAAAACAATGCCTCGCATAGGGAAAATTCAAGCGCAACACTGGTTTCAACCCTTACTACCAATTCTTCTGTGTCATCTGATTCCAATAAAAACCCTGCATTTGAAGAGAAGAAAACAACTTCTGATGTTACAAACGCTATCTCTGCCCAAAGCGATTCCAATTATGTGAGCCCCAAAATTGAGGAAACAGATCTTTCAAAGCACTCAAGAGCATTGGATGATGCGGCCAGCAAAGAGAAGTTGATTGCCAGTCGAAGTTATGAAGAAAAATCGGGAACCCAAGTGAAGAAAGAGAACTCTGAACTCTTGTTGGCTGCTAAAGAAAGTCTTGCACTTAATATAGGACCCAAGATTAGCAATCAAAGTGTTGAAGAGAAATATAAAGAGGAGAGCCGTGCCAGTACTAATTTATCTTTAGGTTTTAAGGAGCACTTATCTCCAGCTGTGACTAGCCTTGATATTGGTGAGAGTTTTCAGAAAGCTGAGAAAGCAGAGTCTGTTTCATTGAAGTTATCTCTGAGCAAGGAAGAAGGTAGTTCAAAGAGTTTTAATGATGATGCTAAAACTAGTAGAGTAAACTGGGATCTGAATACTACAATGGATGCCTGGGAAGAATCTGGGAGTGATGCCACTTTAGGTAAAACATCTACCTCTGGGCTGCAAATTGCTGGCAGTGCAGTTAGTGATAATAATGTTATGTGTTCCGCTGGGTTGGAACCTACTAGCAGTACTTCCCTAAAGCACACCACCACAGAGAATCTAAACAGAGCTTTCAGACTGTATGGCCAACAGTATAAATATGTCAACCCTCGTAATCTTTGCTTTACTTCATGTCATCAGAAATACGCTGGAGAACCTTCTAGATTATCTGTTAAACAAAAGTCAGACTGTGATACTCCTACTTTGAGCTTGTCAAATGTGTCTGCTTCTGCTGTTGATGGAAACAAAACTAGTGTTAGGACAGTAAAATCAGAGCCATCAGATGAGAATTTGAAACAGGATTTAAAGGAGGCTAAACCTAGTTCTTTGGGATCATTAGAAGGAGCCATTTTCAAACATGAATTAGTTAAGCGTTCCAGTGTTGATTCTATCAAGACTTCTTCAGAAGGTAGCAATCTTAAATTACTTGATCCTAAATTTGTTAAATCTGAACCAGGTCATTCAAATAATCAGGAAAGACCCATGATGATGGAGAGTGTATCAGATCAAATTGGTGCAGAGTTGCTACAAGGATCAGATAACTGTTCTTCCTTAGAAAAGCCAGTGACTTTAGAATCAGCGCCATTTTCTGCAGGGGTAGCTTGTCCTCCAGTGGAAGCCATATGTTCAGAACAGTTGACTGCCAGTGCAAGTATAGTTAATCATCTAGAAAATCATGCTTCTACAGATGAAGCCTGTATTGATGAAAAAGTATCTTGGGGGGGATTTTCTGGTGATCAGCAGGTTCCTCCTGAAACAGTTGCCACAGCTATGATTGATAATGCAGAATCATGTGGTCCTGCCAGGAAGGATTGTGCAAGAGGTAATGAGGAAAATGCAGATGATGCTGAGGGATGCAGGTTGAAACTCATGAATGAGCTCCCCTTGGATCCACGGTGCAGTGGTGAAGATGGTGTAAGTGATGATGAAAAGATAACCTTATCAGCTGATATGCTAGAGGATGACTCTTACGGTTATGATTATGAATCGGATGGCACTCATTCTTTAACTGTTGCCATGGATATAGAGCAGCCTGGTGAAGAGGATGATGATTATGAAGATGGTGAGGTTCGTGAACCATTAAAGCATTCTGTAGCAGAAAAATCTGTTTGTGAGGTAAGAGAAGTTGAACGTATTGTTTCTAGTACTTGTGATGATGGAAAACAGATTGAGAAAGAAGTGTTAAGTGGTGATTGTCCCACATCATCTCGTATAGACGAATATGACAATAGAACTGTCACCCGTAGCAAAATAAATTGTGATGGTATTGACAGTGAATCTATCAATATGTCTGATAATGTCACTGACAAAACTGTGTGTCTGCAAGAGTCATTGGAAGCTGAAAAGTCAACTGGTGGCCCTCAGATAAGGTCGTTAGAACATTCTGAAAGGAACAAAATCCTTGATGCCACAGAGATCAAATCATCATCTGACCAAGGCAATGATGGAAGCAATGAAGTAGATGTTTCTCAGTGTGCTGATGAGGTTGTCAAGAACCTGGACATGGTTAGAGAAACTGACTCAGATTTGCCAAAGATGGAAGTATCTGTAAATATTGATGCTGCGAGCAAGGATGTTAGTAATGGTGGTAATCAAGGAAGAATTATAAATTTGGCCCAAGCTGCTAGTTCTTTATCCCCTACTAAATCCAGGTCCATACCAGGCAGGGGACTGTCATCACAAGTTGGAAGGGATGTATTGCCTGACGCGTTTCATCATGAGAAATTACATGGAGGAAGGTATATGCTTATATCCTATTGTCCTTCTTCCTCATACATCGATAGTTGAATCTTTTCTTAACACTATCAGTAGTTAAATTCTTTTCCTAACACTTTTACCTTACTTCTTTTCTTAACATATCCACCTTCCTGTATTGGTTTTCAGAGATGATGTTTTCATTGATGCTCCTTGCAAATTTTCAAGAGAAAGGCATCAAGATATTTCACCTAGAAACTCAAGACTAAGTTTTGTGCGTGGTAGAGGGAGGATTAATAGCCGGATTGACACATGTCGAGGTGAATGGAAATCTGACCGTGACTTTGCTGGTGAATTTTATCATGGTCCAAGCCATTTTCGTGGCCCTAGGCATAAATTTGTATCTGCTGTTCATGATGCTGAGTCAGAGTACAATAATAATGTTGGACATGATGGTTCTTATGTTGGTAACAATCGGCTAGGTAGGAAGCCTTTGAATGATGAGAGGCCAGTTGGTCGTCATATTACTTTGAGGAGACGGTCTCCAGGGGGGGGAGAGTTGCAAATGGGGCATAGGATTCCTAGAGCTATGAGCCCAAGCAGATGTGTTGGGGATGATGGTTCTGAGTTTGTCAGCATGAGGCATGGTGAGAAATTTTTGAGAAGTTACCCGGAGGATACTCTAGATCCTATGTTTTCACGTCCCCAACCATTTGAGAGAGGAGATGGTCGATTTACACGTGGAACTAGGAACTTCATTCAGAGAAGGGGTCCTCCTCGAATTCATTCCAAATCTCCTATCAGATCTAGGAGTCGCTCACCTGGTCCATGGCCATCTCCTCGAAGAAGATCTCCTAGAGGATCACCAGATGGGTATGGTGGACATCCTGAATTGGCTCATCGACGATACAGGGTTGACAGAATGAGATCCCCTGATGGTCCAATTTTCTCAGGGGAGAGAAGAGTGGTCAGGAGGCATGTCTCCCCTTCATATATGTCTCGTCCTTCTAATGATACCAGGGATTTTGATTCTGGAAGGGGTCGTGGTCATCCCAGGTCTATCGTATCCAACAGGGGTACATCTGGCCGAATTATGTTTAGAAACAGAAGATTTGATGGCGTAGATCCCCAAGATAGGGCAGATAACGATGAGTTCTTTGGTGGTCCTATGCATTCTGGTCGACAATTTGAACTAAATGGTGAAGGTAATGGTGATGAGAGAAGAAGATATGAGAGACGGGGACCGGTTAGATCATTTAGGCCTCCTTATAATGGTAGTGTCGGGGAGAATTTTGATCTTGATGCAGAGGATGGGCCTAGACACTACAGATTTTGTGCAGCTGATTCTGAATTCGAAGAAAGAAGCAACTTGAGAGGGAGGGATTTTGACAGGCGTATGAAGAGCAGGCCAATGCCACCTAGGAGAACAAGAAATATAGATGAGCAGGAAGCAAATTACAGGAATAGTGGACAGGAAGTTTGGAGTGATGACGGCTTTGATGATAATATTGCAAGATTGAAGAGAAAAAGATTTTAATTATGTAGCTAGAAAGTCTGCTGCTTAATGCTGCAGGATAATTAGGTAAATTGTACTGCAAATCTTCGGCCAGAAAATTATCAGATTAATTTTGATTTTATAAATATTATCTTATGTTTTGGAAGACTTTTTCATGTGTCACTAATTCAAGAGAAAGGACAGAATGGTCTCACCAGCAAATAAAGTGATGGTTCTAGAATTCATAAAAATGTGCCAATTGAAGAGGATATTTTTACCCCCAAAACAAAAAAGGGTAAAAATGACTGGAACTAGGTGTGAAATAGAGGCTGCAGCATTATAATCCATCGGGGCACTGACTAATGCCAATGCGTTCGGGATACAATTTTTTCATAGGATCTGCTTCTGAGAAACTTGGTGAATGATGTATTTTTGGTATACAAGTGAATGATTATTATCTAAATTACTTTTGTGATTACATTTACTGCAGGCTGCAAAAAGCTATTGGGGAAAGTGCTATTCAATGGCAATTTACTGGATTTAGTAATTTCATGCTCACAACGACACTTTGAAGGCAAAACTGCTGTATTTTTTCAGTGATGTTAAATTCACGTTGGCTTGTTGACTCTTGACCCACATTGGCGGGGCCTACACTGTTAAAAATTGGAAATACTCAATTGGCTTGTGAAAGATTTGTTCAGGGTCTACTGCATCATGCCTAGCTAGTTAGATCAGGCATGTTAGTTTGGAAAGAAGGTGGAAGCCTATTGACGTATTGTTGCCTTCTGGAGAGGAATGTGTTTGCAGCCTTGCAGGACAATTGCCTTCTGTTGCAGAAGTGGGTAACCGTGATGGGCCCTGAAGGCAGTTTGGTCATTGATTTTCACAAAGTGATTGGATGATGGATTAGGGCTCTTTGGTCTTTCCGACCTTTTCGTTTGGAATTGTGTGGGTGTGATGTGATGGGGTCAACATGCTCGGTCATGAATATATGCATTATCTTTTTTTATTAGTGTGTTGATGGCTCCAGACTGAGTATAATCAAATTGATTAATTTCTCACAGTTAAATTTTAAATTTTTGTTAAAAGAGATATTCATATTTAATGATCTTGTGATGAAGGCTCCAAGTATTGCATTAAGACTTTTGATACACAAATTGAGATCAAAAAATAACATCACAATAATAAAGTAGTAACTACAAATTTTCCTTCTATCTTTGTTTTTTAAGATACAAATAATTTAATTATATAGATAAAAAGTTGGTTAAAATAGTTAGGTAATAAATATGTG